>JANBVO010000045.1:0-288137 GCA_030052745.1 Pleurostoma richardsiae
CTTTTTCGCTTGGCCCGAGCGCCTCACCAAAATTTAAATCCTGTCTTGAAGATATCTTTTACAACTAGTGGATAGGGAGTTATAATTGTGGTAGCTAAAGTTAGGATTTTAAAAAGTATATAAGAAAGGACGAGTAGAATAAGTTTGAGCTTTACTTTTTAAAGAAAGGGCTTTAAAGAAAAAGAGTACCCTTTATAATCGTTATAATTAATTAGAACGTTTAGATTTAAAAAGTTAAATTAATTAGAAGAAGGATATAATGTTAGAACTAGTTTTTTTAAATTAAAACGGATTATTATTTATATATAACTTATTAGGAAAAAGAACTTAAAGGTAATTAGTACGGTAATAACGAAAGAAATATATCTTAGGAACTGAAGTTTTATAAAGTATAACCTTTATTTAAACTCTTATAAAGTAAGTTATTCTTTTAACGATTAAGATCTTATCTTAAGATCTAATAGTAGATCGTATTCCGGTAAACTATAACGGAGGAACTTTTAAAGTTATTTTAGTTTACGATAATTTAGGGATAGTTATAAAGTTATTTCGAATTATTACGTTTATATTACCGATTAAAAAAGTTAAGTTTACTTTTCTTTCTATAATTAAATATTACGAAGACGCGGTATTAGATTAGTTAATAGGATAACTTTATTAGTAGTTTATTATATATAATTAGTTTAAATAACCCATAAAAGATATAAATACGAAAATCGGTATTAAATAAAAATAGAGTTTTAAGAAGTAATAGAAATTAAATTAAAGTTAAAACTAATTAAACCCTTAATTAATACGGAAACGGGTTAACTATTATAATTTAAATTATTACGATATATAAGAACGAAATAAGTCTTAATAATATTAAAGTTAATCTTTAAATAAAATATTAATTAATTAACTAAGTTCTTTCTAGTATTTTTAAAATCTTAACGGAAGTTACCCTATACGTATTCCTTTCCCTTTGTCGTTCTTTATTAATGTCTTTATTAACTTACGGTTATTTTTACTATTTTATTCTTTTAAATAGTTTAGATAATATAAAAGCTAATGACGATAAGGTTAAAAACGAAAAGGCAGTACTAGCCTAAACGTAAGCTAGAATAATACGAGGGCTACTATTCGAAAAGGGCCTACGTCGCGCGCCGTACTTTACTACTTAATAAAACCCCGTTAAGCTATCTGGTTTAGTAATATGCCGAGTATAAATTAACGACGTCGAAGTCTAACGAAAAACTTCGTTATATTTCTACTATTAACTTCTTTATAAACCTCGGTATATAAACCGTTAACTCGATACGGTTAAAAAACATTTAAACTCGACATTTACGTATAGTAAAACTTAGATCTAAAAATATAAATAAATCTAACGATATTTCTTTATACCCGTTTAATATTATATCCGAGTTATCTTTCCTCTTTAAATAGTTATAGTTCTCTAAAAAGCTTCCTCTAAATAATTCGTTACAAATATAATCTAACGAGTTATACGACAAGTACGTTAAAAAAACAATAAAATATTTTAAGACGTAACAAAAAATATTCTTAAAGTAAAACTATACCGAAAGTAATTTTACTGAAATAATAGAAGCTTTTTTTAACGACTTAGTTAATAAGAAAGAGTACGATAATAAAAAAAATCTTACTATTTCGACTATTCGAAATATACTTTTAGGTAGCGTTTAGCTTTTCGAAATATCGTTAAATAACGTTAATATCCTTACGTTAATACTATTTACTAGTCCTTTTTTACTACGACAACAAATAATAAACGATAACGATAGTACAAATAAAAATACGATAACATTAAAAATTAAAGGTAAAAGGAAAAAAGCACTGGAACTTATAACGTTAATCGAATCCTTTTATAACCGAATAGTTTTTCGAGTTATAAACGATAAAGTAGACTAAGATTCTTTAACAAAGTTTACGGTAACGAAAAAGCTAAAGGCGATCGATTTTAAAGACGAGATCTCGCTACGAAAGATTTATATCTTAGGAATAGTAATATTCGACGACGTATTCGGATACTGTAACCAAAGACGGCTAGCCGACGCTTTCGTCAAATTTTTTTCTAATAAAACTAATTAATAACTACGACAGTTTCTAGATATAACGAATAAATCTATAGCCGAAGAGATCCGTCGTAAGGATTATTTTAAATTCTCCGACTTTACTAAGTAATAAACGTAAATAATTTAATACGACTATCGTAATATAACCGTTATAGACGATATCGAGATATTAAAAGGTAAAGTTTCTATAGTAAAATAATAAAATATTTAATTAAAAGAAAATATTATTAATTCTAAATTATTAATATTTTTCGAAGAAAATAATATACCGTTATAGAAAAACTTTAATATAATAAGAAAAATTAATAAATATTTAAACTAGAAAGCGAATTTCCTAGAAAGTTAAATATATAAGAAAATCTATACGTAGAAACCGTATACTATCCTAGAAAAACGTTTCGGCTAAAGCGTTTTTACCTTCGTACCTAAGAACATACTTAGATACTACTAAAAGTTACGCTCGACTAGCAAGATAACAAAAAAGGAGAAATTCTAATTTATTATCGACGCGATCGCCGTAAAGTTCTCTTTATTTAAAGATATTTACGAAGCTTATAACATTTATATCGTTAGGCTTATTTTAACGGATAATAGTACGTAAAGTAACTTAGTTTACGTTACTAACGGAAACATGCCGAACATTACGATAACATTAGCCGGAAATGTTAAAGAACTCCGAAAAATAACCGTCTACGATATTTTAAATATTAACGTTCCGTTACCGCCTATAAATTCAGTCTAGAAGTTAAGTAACGAAAAAGGAAGCAAAGGCGACTTACTAGATAGATTGTAAAAAAATAAAAGTAAAAGAGACGGAAATTCGATTAATATAAGTAGAAAGATTAATACAAATAAGAAGATTAATATAAGTAAGAGGATTAATATAAATAAAAAGACTAATATAAGTAGAAGGACTAATATAAATAAGAAGACTAACTAGCGAATAGTTCGGTCAACTAAATAACTAGGCTAATTACTTAAATAATTAATCTAGCTTAATATTAATATAAGTTAAGTAAACTAGATCCGAATTAAGTTATTTAAATAATTAAGCTAGTTAACCTAGTTATCTAAACGATTAAGCTAGGTTAACTAGACGACTAAGTTAAATTAACCAGACGACTAAGCTAGGTTAACTAGATAACTAAACTAGGTCAACTAAACGATTAAACTAAGTTAACTAAATAACCGAGCTAGGTCAACTAAATAACCGAACTAGGTCAACTAAATGATTATATTAGTTAGATTTAGGTAAAATCTTCTAATCCTAACCCGAACTACTTAGTAACACTACTTTTAGCGATAACTTAACTATCGAGTTTTTTCGAAATGTCGGACATACTTTTAAGTTAAAAAATAACGATAGCTATATTTACTTTTTTTTAACTTACTCGTTTTTAAATAATATTATTCTTAAATCGTCTTTTTTACCGGCTTTCGTCGGCTTATTAAATTCAGTAAAAGACGACGTAAATATAACCCGGTTTATCGATAAATACGAAAAAACCTTCTAAACTTTCTTCTAAAAATAATAAAGGTCTCTAATATAACGTAAACTATCCGAAACGGTAATCGTTAAAATTATAATTTAATACGTTCGATCCGTAGTTAATCCGAACGAAAAGTCGTTATTAGATCTTAAAAATATATTACTATTAAACGATACGATATACCGATAGAACCCTCGGTTAATTTTTAAAGCCGGCGTAACGTTAAACCTTATTTAAATCTTCGAAACTTCGAATTAAATTTTAACGTCCTTAACGATTAATATCTTCTCTACGTAAACCGAAGGCGTAGGTAACGAAATAGTTATAATTACGTTAAGTCGAAAAAAGTTTAAAAAGTAAAAGTTAAATATTACTATTATAACGTTTATTAATACTCTCTATATTAAATAATATAAAACTTATACCGGCTACGATAGTTAAATCGACTTTCTTAATACGTTTTCGGTCGCGAAACGAATATAAGGACGGGATTTTAGCGACAAAATATCGAACTAAAACCTATATATTTTAAGTAGTACTATTTTAAACGACGTATTTAAAAGCCAGAAGTAAAAACGTTTAATCGAAGTTTTTATTCACTTCTACGCGTACTAAACTAAATAATAACTTAATTAAGTATTAAAAGTTACAACGGATACGGTCGCGAAATAAATTCGCAAAGCCGAATCGGTAATATTTTCGGATTTTACCGTTTAATAAACGCGCGCCGTACGGTAAGACTATTATTAAATATCGACGATCGACGACATCTAATCCTTTCGTATAAAAGTATCGTTAGTAAAATAATAAAATTATTAATCGTAACCGGCTAAATTACAAACAAATTAAGAATTAAAAAAGTTCTTTAATTAATAAAATATTACTAAAACTAAATACGCACTTCTATACAACCAGATTTCGAAATACTTAAATCAGTAACTAAAGATTTTCTCTAGCTAATTACTAAAAAAGATCTATAATTAGACGCTGTTCGTCGTTATAACCGATACTTTTAATTAGGACATTTTCGCGTTAATATTGAAAAACCTCGTAACGTCTTATAATTCGTTACGCGTTATTAGCGATATCATAAAAGAAGTTAAGTTCCGTATTATCGTTTCTACGATAATAGAAGAACTACTAAAGTTTATCGAAATTTATAAAGACTATAATAAATATATTATTTAACCAATACTATTATAGGTTTTACGAAATAATAAAGTACTAGTATTAAATATAAAGATACTCGGAATTAATATAGCAGTTAACGAAGATATATAGACATTACGCGAGATATCTATTACCGGGTTTATTAGCTAGGAAGTTTATTTACTACTATTTAATTCAGTTAAGAAGTTTAATATACCGGATACCGACAAACGTTTAAGTCTTATAAATTAACCGTATTTAACTTATAGATAGAAAATAAGATTATATTTACTATCAGTAAATAGTATAGTAAAATAACTATATCCGATAAAAGATCAAGTTAAGTTAAAGGTTTAAAACATACAATACACAAACTAAAGTAACTCTATATCCGATAAGAGATCAAGTTAGGCTAGGCTTCTAAATGGATAGGATTATGTAAACTGTATCCGATAAAAGATCAGGTCAGAAAATTAAAAAAGAAAAAAGGAAGGGAAAAGGGGTTTAAAACGGCCTAATTCTCTAAATCCTAACCCGAACCGCTTAGTAATAACTAGTTACTATAACGTCTCCGTCGGTATATTATTTAGTTATTAATAGTATTATTTTATTTTATAGTTAAAACTTTACGTTAACCGTACTAACTATATACGTTTCCAGACCGCCGTTTCGTTTTCCGTTTACGTTTCTTAATCGTTTACCGTTAGAGCTTTTATTTATTCGTTCGTTTTATATACGTCGAATTTATTCCGCGATTTAAAGTATTATATTTAGCTTAGTTTTTTTACTTACATCGAATTATAATTTAAACTTTCTTCGATATTTCCTTTCTAAAACTACGTTATATTATCGGCTTTAAACGTTACTATATACTCTTTAATTTTTTTTTTTATTACGTTATTTTCGGGTAAACTATTAACTTTCTAACTTTCGACTTCGTTTCGAATAATTTAATACTACGTATACTTTTTTTATAGTTATATTTACGATTAAAATTATATTTTAATCTAACGTAATCCGTTATTTACTATATAATCGGCCGTCCTTTAATATTACGTAATATTATCTCTTACGATAGTTATAAACTAATACTACGTATAATTAAACTCGTATAATATTCGTAATTTTTCGATCGATATCGAACTATTTTTTAATAATTTAACGGTAAGTAAGTTATTTAACTATATTATATTATAGTAATTTATAATGTCCTTTAATATTTAACCTTTAATTTTATACGTATAGAAATAACTTTTAATATTAATCTTCTAGATATTTATACCGAGCCGGATAATATTATTATATAAATAATAAATTAATATTTTATATTTTTCGTTAATAATAATAAACTATTTTATTATAATTACTACGAAATATTTACTATTATTTATTTATTTACTTACCGTTATAAATATTAATTATATATATATATATATATTATTAAATACGATTTTTATTTCCTATTACGTACTTTTATTACGAATCCTTATCGTAACTTTTAATTAGTATTATTTCAACCTTCGCCGTACTTTTCTAGAATTTAACTTTTATAAATAATATAATACTCGTAAACGTAAATAAGCTCTTTCTTTTACGTTTATAAGTATTAAATATTATATCCTAATATAATACTTACGAGTATATAATATAACTAGCTATTTACGTTTATAATTACCCGACCGATAATAATTTAATTATAAATTCGAGTTCGATAAGTTAATTTTTACGTCGGTTATTTCTTTATCGACTATATTTACTACGGTTAATTAATAGTTACCTATTAGTTTCTTATAATCACTACCGTATTCGTTTTTACGTTATTATATCGTTTATACTTTCCGTTAATTTAACCGGACTCGTATAATTATTACTTATATAACCTTATCGCGTACTCTAAACGGGTTACCTTAACCTTAAAGTTAACTAGACCTACTTTAAAAATTTCTAACCAATCTACGGCCGGGCTTAAACCGAAACTACATAGACAGAATATACGGACTACTAGAAACTTTTATATAGTAGATTCTATTCGATTATAACTATTACCTTGCAGACTAATACTTAGGAAGTACTTAAAGTATTATAATAAAATCCATTAATATAACACGATTAAATTTCATTTTAATTATATTACTTTAAAATTTAAAAAACTTATTAAACATATAATACCTACGAATTCCGTTAATATCGTCTACCTACTGAAAAATTAACTATACTTACACTTTTTATTTCTATAATATACCGGTAATATTAATTACGATCTTATCGGAAAATATAAGTTATAACTATTAAATCTCCCTAAAATAATCACAGTAGGCGGTACACTCGACAGCTATTAGTTACTTCAGTCGTTCTTACCTCAAAGTTTTTTCCTAAAAAAAAACTTAGACGAAAATACTATAATCAACTTAATAACCGCCAACGGGAGGTCGAGACGTAGGAACCATTTTACCAGTAAGCAAAGTAAAACAAGATCGGAACAAGATAAAGAAACGAACGCAAGAAAGTCGCCCTTTATTTAATCCTTCTCCCAAGACGCCATCATCAACGCTATTAAAGCACCAACTCCTAAAATCAATTACGCGCCTGTAGCAGAATAAATCGGACGGCTCGCAAACTAGTGGGATACTACGGGCGCCTACGGCCGGTAGGCGCGTATATATAATACTTAAACGCGACCTCGTCCTTCGTTATCGCGACCGGGGAAAAGACCTGTAGAACCTAATTAAATCTAATAGTCCTAACAGTATATCTTTAAATTATCCTGTAATTTTAACCGTAAAAAACTTCTTTTAAAAGCCTTAAATTCCTATTAAAGTATAAACGAACTATCCGTCCTTTAAGAAAGTCTAACTTCCGCTAGTAACTTAACGACGGCAGGAGTTCTTTTCTTCAGTACTATCTCCCCGGCTTGCCTATCCTTAGGGAATAGAAGTTAAAACTTATAAAGGGATCGGTATATTCATAAAGTAAGGAAAGGAGATATAACACAAAAGGTAGTATATTCTTAGTTATAAAACTTTAACTTGCCGGTTATTCTTTAAACGCCCGGCGAACGGCCTTAAAAGGAGCCTATACGGGCCCCGGGCCCTAAAAAGGGGCCCGGCCAGTCACGGCATTCCGCACGTGCCTGGGCATGTGCTCAGTCAGATGCCCTGCCCGGGCCTGGGCTATCGCGGCCCAGGCCTTCTTCCTATATGAACGGGCCAGGTGCCACCTTCCTAGCGTCCCTCTTACATCGGACAGCAAGCTAAAGTTTAGATTTTTCTTATATGTTATTTTTTATGTTATATTTCTTTCCCTTACCTTGCTAATACACTAATCTCCTTACAGTAGTTAGGTTTTATTGAAAATTTCTAGATCTTAACCCGAACTACCTGTAGCACTACCTAGGCCCGCAGTATATAAGGCGCGATTAGCCATGTTAAACTACGTCTTAGCTTCACGGCTTTCGTCAGGCTTGCTTCATCCTCCTCCTCCTCCTCCTCACCATCAGCATCAGAGCCCTGGGGTCCCGCTTCGTCGTCTTGAACGATGGGAAAGTAGCCCACAGTCCTAGAGATGAGTGAACAGTCCCCCTTTACTGAATTCCCGTACTGAACCTGTGGTGCGATGGAGACACGGCCAACAAATGGGATGGGCAGCACCAAATTGTCTTGGTCTTCTACCGGAAGAACTGCACTGTTCCCCCCCAAGAACGCTCCACCGGGCTTACAGTACGTTACAACGACCGCGACTCCGCTGGCATCCAGCCCCAGCAACCGGGGCAGCACGTCTTCTGTGTCGCTCTTCGCGGCAGCAGCCGAGCAGTAGTACAAGTCCTCGTCTCCATCGTCTTTCTCGTCTCCCGCAAGCCGCATTCTCTCCATCGCCTCAGACACCATGGTGCGGTCCGAGAGGTGCTGCTGGTGGTCGCGACCTCCCAGGGACGTCGTCGTCATTGTCTGGCAGCCGTCGAGAAGTCGGGAGATCAGTAACGTCGCAGCGGCCTGCCACGCGTAGTGGTCCAGGAGCCGGAAGTAGCCCGCGGTGCGCTCGCAGGACCGAAGATGGATGAAGCGGCGCAATAGGTCGCGGCTGGCGTCGATGCAGATTTTGCGACTACTACCGAGGAGGTGATTGCGGTTGCGGGTGCGATTGTGGCTGTGGTTATGACGATGCCCATTGGTGGTGGTGGTGGTGGTGATGGTGGGCTGACCGCATGTTGCCTGTAGCATGGATGGGAGATTAGCAACCAGGAGAAGGTAGAAGTGCAATATCTGCGTCCTGAGCTTCATTAAGGTTCCAAATAGATGCTTGTCGTCGTCGGCCTCGTGCCTTGCGTGATCGGCTAGGCTGGGTGTGCGCCACCACCCGCTCGGCATCGCGTTCATGGCTTCTTCCAGCTCGGTGCGGATCTGATGCGCGGCGTCCAAATCATCGAAGTCGGGATCACGCTCGCTCCGTTCGAGCAAGTGGCTGGCTATTGCAGCATGTCGCCTCTCGAGCTTGCTTGTGCCTGTAGTATTGTCCTCTGTTGTGACTGAATCCGCCACTGACGTGAAAATATCTTCCGGGAAAGAGGCCGAGGGCGGCATCTCTAGCGCCAAGCATAACGCGAGCTCACTATGCACGAGGCGGAGCCATATCTGCTGCAAGTCTACCGCCTCGCCATCAGGCTGCTGTAGGATCGATTTCGGTGGTGCCATCGGGGTATATCGGCGCCCATGAAATCCCATGAGGTGGACTGCAGAGATGGCCCTCCGGTAGGCTAGCCAGGACTGGCGAGGGCTTCCGTTGCGTTCGTAATACAAGGCCTCGAGCCAGAGACACTCCAGGCCCTCGAGGGTCTTAGTCGTAAACCCGTCGTGCGCCGTCACCAGCGTTGTGGCCGCCTCTGCCAGTCGTCTCGCCAGCGCCCGCGGCGGCCGTGACAACTCGCCCAGCTTCTGGTAGCTGCTGCTGTTGCTGCTCCTTGCGGATCCGGCAGCATGCAGGTGTTGTAGAACACCAGCAAGCTGGAGCATCTGCCGGGCAATGAGAACTGGATTTGTATCTGCCGTGTACTGTTGTTGTTGTGCTCCCCACAGCTTCTCCGATTCGAGTGCTACCCCTTTTTCGAGCAGGTGGGTCGGCGCCACGAATGCCTGGGGCAGGTAGAGCGCTAGGTTTTCGCCGGTGCTGCCGATGATACGGAGGTCCGAGGTTGACGGGTAGGCTGCGAGCAATGTTTGCGAGAGCGTTCGGTGCTTTGAGCGCGTTATTGAAAGTGGTACTGGTATGCTGATGCTGGCAGGGGGTGACGACGAACTGGAAGAAGCGACATGGCCACCGACTTGCTCGGCCAGCTGCTGGATCATGGACTCCAGCCGGCTGATGCGGTCTCCGACCAGCCGGCTTTTGGACGACGGGCCGGGGTCCTGCTCCGGAAACTCCTGGCCGACGCAATCCAGGCAGCGCCGGGCGCATCCGCTGCACACGTCGTCCGTGGTACTTGCATACGTGCATTTCACCTTGCGCCGTTTGCATGCCCAGCAGCTCCGCGTTCCCTTGCGTGTCTTCCGCCTCTTCAGGTTACGTCCGGCGTCGATGCTGCTGCTGCTGTGAGGTGCCATGGCGCGGCGGCTGAAGGGAGGCGCAGCGTTAGACCGAGTTTCTCGGCGCTTCCTAAGTGAAAATAAGTCCTTGATTTAATACCGGGTTGTTGCCCGTGTATCATGAAACATGAGCCCTAGTACCACTTTGGTGGAATGCCACGGGCCTTGTGTTTTTTTCCCCTAACCGAACGGCGGTGAATTATGCGCGCGCAAGAGGGAGGCTCACGTCGATGAAATAACTAGCGTGAGCTTAATCTGAGGACACGCCGGCTGTAACCCCGTAGCGGATGTAAGACTGAACGGCGGTTGAACGACTAAATCCGGACCCCCGGCAACCAACCGACTTAATTCCGGGCAACGGCAGAGCCTACAACGAAGGGAGTTAACGTATAATTGCTTGCTCTTCTAAACATTGAAGCCTCTCAGTAAGTACAACTAGACAAAGTAGACTCTGACTTTGGCTCACCCTCTTGGGCTAACGCTAATCGATCAGTCCCAGATCCTGGGAAGTGTGTAGTAGCGCGGCGACCTTAACACTATAGGCAGGTGCGATTTGGAGTGTAAGAGATGGAATCATCGTCAACCCAAGCCCCGGTAGGGCTTTTCGAGCGCGACGCAACATCACGTCAAGGAGGACACTTCACTAACATGAAGTCCGATCAGACGGTGAATGGAGAGAAGAACGAGGATCTCGAGGTCGGCGGAGATGTCCCCGTTGCTGCTAGGCCTTCTCCCGTAGCGGATACAGACGACTATCCAGCAGGCACAACGCTTGCCTTTATCGTCATGGCGCTGGCTATGAGCATGTTTCTGGTCGCTCTGGACATGGTGAGGCAAAACAAACAATTGAACAAACTTGTGTCTCTCTCTTTTGGACACATTCGAATCGTGAAACTAACCTTTGCCCCAAAATCCTTTTTGCAGACTATTATTGCGACGGCTATCCCCAAGATCACCGACGATTTCCACAGCTTGGAGGACATCGCCTGGTACGGTTCGGCCTTCTTCGTGACGAGCGGCGGTTTCCAGTCCTCGTGGGGCAAGGCCATGAAGTACTTCTCCCTCAAGGCCAGTTACCTCGCTGCCATCTTCATTTTCGAGCTCGGCAGTCTTATTTGCGGTGTGGCACCTACGTCGACAGCCCTGGTTGTCGGGCGCGCCATCGCCGGTGTCGGCGCCGCCGGCGTTAGCTCCGGCACCTACACGCTGATCGCCTTCGCGGCGAGGCCTGAGAAGCGGCCCGTCTTCGTCGGCATCTTCGGCGTCTGCTTCGGCATCGCATCCGTAGTCGGGCCCCTGATCGGCGGCGCTTTCACCGACCACGTCACCTGGCGCTGGTGCTTCTACATCAACCTGCCCATCGGCGGGCTGTCGGCTCTCCTCGTCCTCATCTTCTACCGCACACCCGCGTGGGTTAAGCCTGCCGAGGCCAGCTGGCCGGAGAAGCTGCTGCAGATGGACCCCGTGGGTACGGCGCTGGCCTTGGGGGCTATCATCGCCTATATCCTAGCTATGCAGTACGGCGGGCAGACCGAGCCGTGGAACTCATCAAAGGTGATTGGCTTGCTCGTAGGCTTTCTGCTTATCACCGCGGCTTTTGCGGCCTGGGAGATGTATGCGGGCGAGCGGGCCATGATGCCGCCGCGCCTAATGAAGCAGCGCGTCGTGTGGTTCAACGCGACGTGGGCCTTCCTCCTGATCGGCGCCTACTTTGCGACTGTCTACTACCTGCCCGTCTACTTCCAGAGCATCGACAGCCTTAGCCCGACGGCGTCCGGCGTTCGCAGCCTGCCGCTAATCCTGACCACCAGTGTCGCCATCATTATTCTAGGCATGACCGTCAAGTACTTTAGCTCGTACACGATGCTAGTCATGGCCTTTTGCGCAGCCGTCGCGGCCGCTGCGATCGGACTGATGATTACTCTTGGCATTGGCACTTCCCTCGGCAAGGAGGTCGGCTATCAGCTTCTTGCGGGTTTCGCACTCGGCTTTCCCTTCCAGCTTCCCGTCATCCATGGCCAGACCCAGTCCCAGGCAGAGGATCTTGCCGTCGTCACGGCCATCATTATATGTGAGTATATATCCACCACCCGCCTAGTATTCCCTATACTGACATGGTTTCTTTCTCTCCTGTAATAGTCTCGGAAACAATCGCCGGCGCCATCCTCCTGTCTGCCGCGCAATGCGCCTTCGTCAATCAGATGCTGAAAACGCTGGATATCACGACCCCGGAGGTTGATCCATCCAAGCTCATCGCGACTGGCGTGTCTGAGATCCGCGACGCATTTCCCGCCGAGCAGATCCCCGGAATCTTGCTCGCGTACATGGACGGCCTCCGGATCTCGTTCGCCATCGCCGCGGCTACAGCTGGTGCTGCCTGCATCCTCGCCTGCATTGTCGTTGTTGTCCCTACCCGTCTCAGAAAGAAGACTGGTGGAGGTGGCTTGGAGTCCAGTGACGGCTCGGAGGGAATCAAGGACGAGCGACCGACTTCGAAATGAAGTGCCTGACTGCCTACGCATGTTTTGTCAACATGATCGCACCGGGCTAATGTCTACTATTAGAAAATAGATACACTTTAGCGCATATCTTTGAGCTGGGTTTCGGACCCAGAAGAGTGTACACATTTGTACTTTTTGTCTTCTTTACAGATCCTGTAAAAGTCCATCATTGTTATCGGTGGATCCACCACGACCCCTTGCAGAAACAACAGTCAGTACCGTTCGCCGTAACTTTTGGTTGCGGTGGACCGCCAGAGTGATCTACTTACTCACTAGAGATAGTGCCGGCGTAGTACCCGCTGAGTAACAGATCGTGGTGATGCGGCTTATGTAGGTCTTGACCTGCTTTAATACCGTTAGCTACGGCAGCCGCGTCTCTGGCGTTCTGCAGGGACCTGTCATGGAGTGAGAACTGGTGACAAAGGAAATAGTCGGCCGACACAGCAACGAACCCGGTGGCGGCCACGTCCGCTTTGTGCGGTGGACTGAGCATGAATCGCGAGCTGACCATTAAGCCGCTACCATGGAACATGAGGGCTGTACGGCCAAACCATCGTCCCCGTTAGCGCGCCGGAACATCTCACTTCCACCAGAGCAAACGCGAGAATCGGGCTTGCCGCCTGGCATCACATCTTCCAACCCCTTCTCGCCCCAGTATGCGGTGACCTCGACCGGTCGCCAGTCTCCGAGAGTCTTGTAAGAGATGTTTCTCTGATACGTCTTTCCTCCAGGCCTGGCTCATCTTTTGATGCCGTGAAGACTGTCGCAGCTAACACAGAAAGGTGTTCTCGACCGACTCATTTCAGACAGGTGTCTTGGACATTGTAGGTATGCCGCGAGTTAATCACTGTCAGGAAATTCTCTTTGATCTCTGGCCATAACTGCCGGTGGCCTTTCCATAACCGTGGTGCAGGCTCCGCGCCTCTTGCAGGACCTGTATGTCACCACGCGCAACAATCCCCGACTCCCTTGCTTTTGTCTTAGGGCCCCCAACCTCCGGGGAGCGTTGGTGAAGATGGGCAGCGTCGGGCGATGGTTGTCCGGCTATAGAAGGAGACCGATCGCCACCACCAATGGCCGCACTGTAAGTCGTTATATTTGAATGAGCCTGGGATAGCTATCTTGTGCTTTCTTGACTGTTATAATTACCGAGTATCTTGTCAGACGTGCATGCGTGAAACCAGCAGCTGTGTCGGTAATAAAACATAGTCCCCATCTCTTGCTGGCACAGGCTGCCGGCCAGCTCAAGCCCAGGCTCGAAATTAACTACCCCCAGACTGACTTCTTCATGGGGCCGGAGGCTCCATGCCGGTTCGAGCCCGAAGTCTACGACTGTATCGTCCGCGGCGAGATCCTGGAGAAAATCAACGGGACCTGCTACTATCTCATGCCCGACCCGCTGCAGGCGCCACTGTACGACGACATAGATGCCGTGCGTATCAACGACGGCCATGCCGAATTTAAGTAGAAGTTTGTCCGCATCTCGAAGCTCATCATCGAGGGGGCTGCTCGGTCCTCCATCTTTAGAAAATACTGTAATTGCTATACAGACGACCAACGCAACTGCTTGTATTGTTGAATTTATACCTAGTAGTATCCTCTGGGTTCACATCATTAGTAACGACTATTAAGGGGGATTATTCCTAACCTCAGTTCAGCTCAATGGCGGTTCGGATGCGCTGCCGCCACCCAGCATGAAGTTTCCCCCCAAAAACTTCATTCTCGGCATTCGGGTTGTTGCTCCCAGTACTAGACTTTTGTACCTTTTTGTGGCCAGAAACTCCTAAGGTTGTTAATACTGAGCGCTCCCCGGACCGACCTACTAGCCTAACTGATTAAGGCGAGGTGCGTCGGCAGCTGCGGCAGGTGCTCTATGTATTCTATTCGCGACCACGGTCTGTATCTACCTCGTAGCGTCTAGAATGGGCCTCATTTGGGTTAGTTCGCATGAGTAAACGATAATCACGACACGGTCGTTGTAGTTCAACATGTCTACGTCCTCGTGGTTCCAGTCCGAGGTTGTTCTCGTACCGATGCTAATCTTATAGCACTCCTGGAGAGGCCCGTACGCTTCTATTGTCTAGCCGTAGTAAGTGGTGACGGCGGGAACTTTTAAGTATTAGTCATGAGAACGAAGAGCTCCTTCCATGGTCATGGTGGACTGCAGCAAATTTGAATTGATGGGGATGGGGATGAGCAGGTGCAAGATGATCCGGCGATGCGCATGGAGCCGTGGTCCGAGCCGTATCCATGTGCCGGGCAAGCACATCGGAAGACGGCGGCACGCCGCGGGTCGGGCAGATCCAGTATGCGACCTCCAGAGCTGCCCCGTTTCCCGGCCCTATAATCTATGCTGCAAGCACCGCGTCCAGGAGGTCGAAAGTCTGCTTCTAGACACTCACCAGAGCCCGGGACTTCCACCCTGTCACGTTAGTGCTCGTCCAGACAAGGAATAGCAGGCTGCCTATCGCTCGGTATTGGAGTTCATCTCTTCCCAAAGGGAATCGTGTCCACGGAGGCGGCTCATACACATCGATTTCAGGCCAGGTGCAAAGTGACGCTACCAATATCTCATTGATGCATCGGCCAACTTATTTGCTATTGCACAATATCTTGATTCAAAAATAAATTCAAATAGTAGGCCGCGTAGGTAGCCGTCGTACCTAAATGGACATAGGGTGTCGTGAATCTGGTTGAAGCTAGTGAGCCGTTCCACAGGCCGGCCAACCATTCGACCGGGCTCGAGGGAAGACAAGGGGGAGGTCCAGCGCCGTCTTCTGGTCGGTCTTCGCAACTCGCTAAGCCGCACCCACCGGCCGATTCTGGTCTTGTCAAAGGAAATAGTCGGGATTTGTGAAGGGTCAAGTGAGATATCACGAACTTTTCATACCTTCTCTTGTCCATGATTGTGGGCAAGCGATCATACGGACTGTAATAGCCGAAGTGAATCTGAGAAACCTAGTGGTCGCTCTCTTGCAGTAGGCCTCGCTACCGACTGTAGAGAGGCCCGCCTTAATGTACGACTAGGAGGATTCCGGACGGGTTACTGTCCCAGTAGCATGTCACTTGCCACAGCGTGCATCTGCTTGCTGTACCACTGGCAAAAGACATCGGAAACCGTGCTTCCATTGCAGCAGTAGTCCACGCGGCCTCCTAGTGCCTATCTGTACCGTCTTAGCCCAAAACACCATGAAGTTAGCATAGAAGAGTACGTTACTGCACCGCCGGCACCGGAGCCGTCTAAATGCTCTTAGTCTAAGCTCAGTTCGCGTACGTTTGCGTCAACGTTGTCATCCTTCAGCAGGCCTACTAGTGCTCGGAGTTTCAGCCCGTCTCGGTATGGTCTATCTTTGCTTTACCCAACTCAAACTCCCGGGAGTACACTCCCCTGAACACGTACATGCGCAAGTAGCATCTGGGGACCGACGTGCTGTCGTTCTACCAGAACGTGAGGACCCCGCTATTGTAATAGCCGGTAATAATCTCGAGGCCTGCGACGACTCGTTGATCTCCCTTGCCACAGTTGGTCGATTAGCAGTAGGCAGCATCGTTACATAACGTGATGCTGATGCTGGAGTCTATATACAGAGGTCGGTCAGCGCGTTGGGTTAACCGTTCGCGTACATGCCCACCTGCCCACCGGCCCGTCGTAGCTGTTGGCCCACACAATGCTGCCGCCGAAGCACTACGATTTGGCCTAGCCTCCCTTTGTCTTCAATGTTGCCTCGCCATCGAACGATACCCACTGGTCGCCCGCCTAGACAATGGACTTGACGATTGCATCTGAACGCAGCGTCCGTGGGGAGCTCTTCGCGGAAATAACTGAGTATCACGCCCGTTGTCACACTGCATTCTCAAGGTTCGCTAGCCGAGAAGTACGGATCAGCCGGGGTCACGCATAATGCAGTGGCGAGGGTTATGCTATGTCCATAGAATGTTGAGCCTAGGTTGCCTTGGACGAGTCGCGAGAAAGCGGGCTGAGCTTGTTCGTCGAGTTTGACCATGTCAGGTCCAGATCTTCTACAGGAATGGGGTCTTGGCTACTATTTGGTCGCAGAACTAGACTGCTTTGGACCGCATGCCCGGGCCATCGAGACTGTTGAGTTGGCCGGTTATGAGCAAATCGCCGCTGACTATCGTTTAGGTTAAACTTGATAGGCACGGGCCTAGGCATTCTTCAAGAAATACGCTCCTCGCCACCTTTTTGGCCTATCCCTTTACACGCCCCTTGCATCGATGACCACAAATTCCTTAGTGGGAATTAAGCTTTTCCGGACATGTAAAACCGGCCCCGTTGCTTGTACTAGGCTTTACTTGCGTATCTCGAACGTTAGAAGCCGTTGTTGCTCGAGTCAAAAGTCTCTTTCGGACTCGGGCCCCTCGTGGTCGGTCATAAGCGCTAACTTAGAAAGTCCCACCGTTATCTGTGATCTAGACCTACATACCATCAGACCTCCCAACTGCTATCCAGAATGCATCAAGACACCCGTTCACCCAAGCACTGATAAACGGTAGACACTAAGGCTTCTAGAAGTCCGATGCCGAGATTCTCCGGTACGTCATACATCCTCTAACGAATACGCTTTCTTCGGCCCTATTATTTGTAGTTGCTCCAGTCGTGCTCTCAGTGAGCGGATTTGCTAGAGCTTCTGTCCTTCCGAAATTTTCCATTGTCTACTTCTTAGACATGGCTCCATTTCGCGTTAGAAGGCATGCCTTTCTGGGAGATATTTAGATAAGATGAAAACTTCCTAGCTCGCTTGCTGTGTTGTCTCGGTCACTGGTTCTACCCTCTCCCCTCTCTGTCCACATCCTTAGGACCTAATCTGGTGTGATTGGTTTGACATGATGGCTTTGTCTAGGAACAACAGTAGTAAGAGCAGTGCAACT
Source organism: Pleurostoma richardsiae (assembly GCA_030052745.1). Classification (NCBI taxonomy): domain Eukaryota; kingdom Fungi; phylum Ascomycota; class Sordariomycetes; order Calosphaeriales; family Pleurostomataceae; genus Pleurostoma; species Pleurostoma richardsiae. The sequence continues at coordinate 17,682 of JANBVO010000045.1, forward strand.
GGCTTTGTTTTTGGACTTAACGACCAACTTAATGTTTCGAAGCAAGCTCCTGCTTTCGAACGATCCTTGAGCGTTCCACATCTACCTTCACATGACGAACGTTTTAACACTGGAACTCCACGACCTAAACCCTCCAGATTTCTTTCAACAAGTCATTCTGTCCGCAGTACAAAGACATACAACCCTCGCCCATACTTCCGCTCTCGAAGGATCAGAAAGGGCACCATTGATCGGCCGGAGCTGAGGGAAAGGGATCCTAGAGGAATCTGGATCACGCTAATACCAATCTTCGGCTTCATCGTTGGTTTGACCGCTATCGCACTCCTGTCCTGGACTGGCTATTCATCGGTTAGCAATCATCAATACTGCGAGGTCTTCATCGATGATTTTTCGGGTGGATTCAACTCAACAATATGGACCAAGCACGTTGAAACCGGTGGCTATGGGTAAGCTGATCTAAAATAGGTCGTCCTATCTATGGCTCATTTGTGCTGACATCGCTGATAGGAACGGCGAATTTGAATTAACTACCGGTGGGGATGAAAATGTGTTTGTCCGTGACGGACAACTCGTGATCAGACCAACAATTCAGAACGAGAGCTACATTGAGAATACGAGCGTGACCAACTTGACTGCTGATGGCACTTGCACTTCCTCATCATCCGAAGACTGTGTCTTGTCTGCCAATATCACAGCGGGAGAGATTGTCCAGCCAGTCAAATCCGGCCGGATCAGCACCAAGAACTTCGCCGTTATACGGTATGGTCGAATCGATATCACTGCTAAGCTCGCCGCTGGGGACTGGCTCCTTTCGCAAGTTATGATGTATCCAGCAGAAGATTACTATGGCCCTTGGCCCGCATCTGGGGAAATCGATATCGGAATGGCTCGAGGCAACAATTATTCCTATGGTGACGGCCAGGGTAATCAGTTGCTTCAGAGCTCTCTACACTGGGGCCCGGATTCTACCACCGATCGTTGGCAAACCACTACTGGTGCACGGGACGCCTTGCATTCGACATATAACGACAAATTTCACACATTCGGCCTTGAATGGACTCGCGACTACCTCTTTACCTGGGTTGACAGTCGCTTGGCACAGGTAACCTATGTCAAGTTCAACCACGACTTCTTCAAACTCGGTGGTTACGGTGCGACTTATGAAAACGGATCAAGGATTAAAGATCCGTGGGAAGGGACAGGGACAAGCCATGCGACCCCATTCGATCGTCCATTCTATTTAGTCATCTCTGTGGGCATCGGGGGTACTTCTGGTTGGTTTGCTGACGGTGTACAAGACAAGCCTTGGGCGGACGCATCGACCACACCGAGAAAAGACTTCTGGGATGCCAGGGACCAGTGGGGGCCGACATGGGAGAAGAAGGGCCACGGCGAAATGGTTGTTAAGAAGGTTTCCATGTGGCAACAATGTGATGCCGGCGCCACTGATCTATCAGGATTTGCTTGAAGCGTTACTATTTCACCGGCCTAGTTAATGAGACACTTCACACCCGGTTTTAGGCGAATGTAAATACGCCTTCAATTATGATTTTTTATCACGACTGCTGTTGCTCTTTCACCTCGCCATTACGGGCCTCTGACGAGGGCGTGGATTCAGGATCATGTAGGCTGTGACTTGGGTAACAATGCAACGCCATGAATTTCACAGTCAACGATGTTCGATCTTAGCCAGGGACTAACAATAGCTAAATTAAGTAGCTCCATGCTTGCCGTACGACCCTCCACTTCACATTCCGTTTATGGGGCCGTGACGGAATGGGCATCCACTTCCAGGTGGCTAGACCGGCTCTACATTTACCCACCTCCACTTCACATTCCGTTTGCAGATGTTACATGTCGTGACTATTTTTTTATTCTTCTTTCCTTCTTTTCTGTTAGCGCACCTGTCTGCGTTGTTGTGAAATGTGTGACTGTACCTTCGGTCACCACGGTCAGCGAGCTAGAATTGACGAGATACTGCCTAGCCTTTCACACTTCCCCATCTTCATACGCCCTACTCTCCACTCTTTAGGCCACCATGCTGCCGGTTCGAGAACCTATACCGGACTCGGGGCAAAGTAACCATATGGTCTAGATCGGACGTGTACTCTAGATCTTTCCCTATTCTAACCTGCTTTGAACATCGCTCCGATTATCAACCTTCTTCTCATGTTCATGGTGCTCTGTATATTGTTGTCCACATGAGTACTGGGATCTGTTTCTACAAACACTGCCTTTCTATCATACTGTCATAGCAATGCTATGCTTATCGTTGCTACTGGGCATCCTGCCCGTGCTCGTTGCTGCAATAACATCACAGTTCCACGCTTCTAGCAAGCGAGGATTGATCTACATACCAAACTCCGACTTCCCAGAAGACGACGAAGTATGGGTTCGCAAGGGATCTGACCTGACGTGGTACTACAACTACAAGGTGTACCCCAACCCAGAATACGTGAATCACACGTCTCTGGAATTCGTGCCCATGTTATGGGGTGCTCCATCCAGTTTCAGCGATACAACGTTCTTGGAGAATGTCACGGCTCAGCTCCTCGAAGGGAGAAATATCACTTATGTCATGGGCTTCAACGAACCGGATAATACAGCGGATACGGGAGGCAGCGACATAGACCCTTCGGATGCTGCGAAATACTGGAAAAAGCAACTGGAACCTCTGAGAAAGCTGGGTATCTCTCTCGGAGCTCCAGCCGTGACCGGCGGCTCCTCCGGTTTCGCTTGGTTATCGAACTTCACAGACGCGTGCAATGGCGGGTGTACTTTCGATTTCATCCCTATACATTGGTACGGCAGCTTCGATGGGTTGGCGAGCCATATTGCAGATGTGTTGGACGTCTACCCAAATCAGAAGATATGGATAACAGAGTTCGCGTTGGATAACTCAAACCTGAACGAGACTCAAGACTTTTTCCAGACAGCTCTTTCCTACCTGGACACGAATGAGTAGGTCGATCTGTCGGCCGTGAGTTGAGATTTCTACTGACCAAGATTTCATCAGAAACGTCACTCATTACTCGTACTTTGGCTCTTTCCGTTCTTTCACATCCAACGTCGGCATCAATGTCGCCATGTTGAACTCTTACGGGAGGTTAACAGACATCGGGAGCTGGTACTTGGGAGGTAATGCTACAGGACTGAAGCCGGACAATGTCACAGTCACACCCACTCATGCTACCGCTACTGCGACTTCTACAGCGACATATACTGTGCCTGCGCTGGCAACAACATTGTCCGGAGCAGACTCGGTGTCCAGACCGAGTTTGCATATCCTTCTGGGGCTTAGTACGTTAGCGATGATCCTGTGTTAGGGATAGGCATCAACATTCGATACGCATGTTTAGAGATTTGTTCTGTTTGGCGTTTGGAGAGGATGGCTGTATCTCCGTTGCAATACCCTTAGAAATCCCAGAACGTTTTTTACGAGGCTGCCGCATCGAGATGTAACGTCACCACCCAAATATCACCATACCAATGCCCCGGATTACTTCCAGAAACGTCGTTCGGTGTTGAATGCATCGTCAGAGGGACCACCTGGTGCTGGTCAATTTATGTTCCACATGAAGATGCTTCATATGTCGCCATGGCGACCCTTGAGGATTGTGGCCCGTTTCGAAGGGCTACACTGAATGCAAATCTTCTGCGGTTCAAAAATCCTAAATAGGCATAGCTAGGGGTTTTGGTGGCACCTCGGCCCCGTCATTTACTTTGCCTCACGCGAGCACCACGTTGCAGGAGGCTTCTGGAAAACCGTCCTTTTCTCAGGGGAATCTAGCTCAAGTCTAGACTGGAGTAGACCGCTGGAGACTCCGATCATCGGGGTTTCCTCGGCCCACCATTTCCCAGCACCATGGAGCCCTAGGCAACCGTTGCTATTTCCAAGACGTTTGCGGCCAGCCGGTCAAAGTTTGCATGGGGACGTTGCCTGTTCCGGATATCTGCCAGGACTGGATGGCGACTACCACGGAACCCGAGGTGTCAGTTCCGATTGGCCGATTCCGAGAAGTCAACCGATGCGGTAGAAGCAGTGAAAGCGTCAGATGGAATATCGAGCCCATGTTGTCACCTCGGAGCTTCTGTTCTACATGACAGATTGTATTCGGGAGACACTCGCTCTGAACGGCGATCAGCGGCAAGACAAGCATTCTGGTTAGACTTTTACGTACTTGACGCCAGAAGCCGGCTTGCATATCGAGAAAAACATCTGATGTCCCGGCGCACATTTCCTTTTGATGCCTACATGAGACAATCCTTCTTTGCAGCAGCAACGCGATGAGCAGGAAGATATCCAGTTTAAAGGCGTCCGGCGCCCGGCCACAAGGAGCAAGGACGCCAGCGGTCGCAGTTAGCGATGGAGGCCACCCCGAGGAATTCAACGTCCATGAGCTCTTCGATAGATTGCATGGGCTGGCATTGAGGGATACGGCCGTTCTGCCGAAGGTATGTCGGAGTACTGACCATGTAACAAGGCGGATCGTCATTGTGATATGGTACTAATGATGCTCTATAGATCGCCATCATTGGAGATAAAGCCAGCGGGAAAACATCAGTGTTCGAGGCTCTGACTGGACTGTCCTTCCCAGCAGCAAAACGTCCATTGACCAATTTTGCCATCCACGCACAGTTCAAGCGTACGACGGGGGCGAAATCTCGTGTGAAGGCGCACATTCGCCCGGGACCTCTCGATAGCCAATATGGGGCTGCAGTGGAATACCTAGAGAGTTTTGAGATGGTTTACGACGGAGTCTGCACCGGGGATGAATTCGTCAGGATTTTGCACGAGGTATGCCTCATCCTCTAAATCGCTCCTTGTGGACGTCCCTCTAAGTTCTATAGGCCGCCAGTCATATGGACATCACTATAGCCGACCCAGATGCTATTGAAGATGGCGAGGAAGTTGATAACCAACGCCAATTATCTGACAACGTCCTGGCCATCGAGATTTCTGGACCAGATGTTCGTAGTCTGAGCGTGGTCGACTTTCCTGGATTTTTGCACAGTATGTTACATTGCGATTATTTCGAATTGGCGGAGTTGTTTCTCAAAAGCTATCTAGATTCTACACTTCACGACGTGCGTTATATTGAAGCTATCAGGAGCCTGATTATGGACTATATCAAAGAACCACACTCAATTATTTTGTGCGTTTGCCTCCGCTGGTACATCAACCCATCGAGGGTATACTAACACAACACAGGGCTGTAGTAGGCGCTACGAATCAATTAGGCAATCAGGAGGCACTGGAATTTGCCCGTGCCGTTGATCCCGTGGGCCATCGAACAGTCGGTGTCCTAACTAAGTGCGATCTTGTCCAGCTAGGTGATGAGAAAAGGGTGAGCGCATGCCCTCCGTCTTTGTCGTTATGCAAATTCAATTAACCCCTTTAGGTCCTGAGGATTTCACGTAACAGGGAGCATCATCTGGATCGAGGATGGTTCGCTGTCAAGAATCGGTCGGTGCAAGAACGGCGTGACGGCTATGATCTTGACCAGCGAAACTCAAGTGAGAAAGCCTTCTTCTCGCAAGACCCGTGGAATAAGATCAGTCACAGCCGGGCCGGACTCACTCCCCTGAGAGAATATCTTGGAGACATGGTCAACGGCATGCTTGAAGACAACATTAACATCTTAATGCGAAAGATTCAAAACATGAGAGAATCCGCTGTGAGCTTACGGTTTACCGATAGTATCGATATCGGACGAGCGGTCGATGAGAGAGGAGATAGCCTCGATCAACTTCATCCAGTGTCTGAGCCCATCTCTGAGATCGACGAAACAAACAGTGGAGAGCAGGACCCTGATCTGGAAGTTGGTACGATCAAGAAGCGGCCAACAATCCTTATCAACGCTTGCACTGTAGCCTTGACGATAGCTCTTGTCCTGACTCTGATTGGGCTGGGTTGTCAGCAACTGGCGCAGGAGGTTGCAACTGACGGTAGCTGGCATCGTTTATTCCTGCTGGTAACTGCACCGTTGCAAATTTTCGTTAGTTTGGTAAGTTATTCGCGAACCCAGATTAGGCAGCGGCCATGTAGCCCTGTTTAGTCGTTTCCATAACATTTAGGGCTTACTTTCCCCCAAACAACAGTTCTTCTGCCAGTCTCTCATTAACACCCTTTTCCAACTCTTCGGTCCCGTCAGCCAGTTGAAGACGAACTCGAAATTCTACTCGGCAAATGCTGTGAATCGTCTCAACATCAAGAACGGGCCACTGCCGCACGTCACCATTCAATGTCCTGTCTACAAGGAAGGTCTTGAAGCCGTCATTGAGCCGACCGTAAAATCCCTTGAAGCCGCGATCCGCAATTATGAGTCCCACGGCGGTACTGCAAATATCTTCATCAATGACGACGGTATGCAGTTGCTGCCATCAGAAGAGGCTGCCATACGACGAGCTTACTATACTGCTCATAACATCGGCTGGGTGGCCCGGCCACAACACAACCCCAACGGCGAAGGACTACAGAGATTCATTCGACGAGGCAAGTTTAAGAAAGCGTCTAACATGAACTACGCCCTCGGAATCAGTCTGAAAGTGGAAGATAAGTTGGTTGAGATCGACCGCAGCGTGGCCTGGACCCAGACCGAGGAGGAGGAAGCGTATCACAAATGTCTTTCAGAAGTGCTTGATGAAGAATTGGGACGGGCTTGGGCAGAAGGCGACATTCGCATCGGCGACTACATCCTAATTGTTGACTCCGACACGCGCATTCCCGAAGCATGCATGATCGATGCGGTCAGCGAACTCGAAGAATCCCCTCGAGTGGCGATCCTCCAATTCTCATCTGGCGTCATGAACGTCACAACCAGCTACTTTGAGATAGGTATCACCTTCTTTACCGACCTTATATATACCGCCATCCGTTATGCTGTCGCCAACGGTGACGTCTCCCCTTTCGTGGGCCACAACGCGTTCCTTCGCTGGTCCGCCTTACAAGAAGTCAGTTTCCAAGAAGAAGACAACGCACACGACGATGAAGGCGGTTTGGCACCCGACGAGAAAGACCCCAACTCTACCACCCCTTATGAAAAGTTTTGGTCCGAATCCCACGTCTCCGAGGATTTCGACATCTCCCTCCGTCTCCAAACCATGGGCTACCACATCCGCCTGGGTGCCTACTGCGGCGACGAATTCAAGGAAGGCGTCTCTCTCACCGTCTACGACGAACTCGCCCGCTGGGAAAAATACGCCTACGGCTGTAACGAGCTGCTCTTTCACCCCCTGAAATTCTGGTGGAAACGCGGCCCTTTTACCCCCTTATTCAAGCGCTTCATCTTGTCGAATATGCCCCTGGGATCCAAAGTCACCATCCTCTCTTACATCGGGACCTACTACGCCATCGGCTACGCCTGGTTTGGCACCCTTTTAAATTATTTCCTCATTGGCTGGTTGAACGGCCACCTCGACCACTACTACATGAACAGCTGGCGCGTTTGGGTAGCTTTAATCGTTGTCTTCTCCGGCGCCGGAAACCTCTCCCTCGCCATCGTCCGCTACCGCGGCGAAGGTCTCAGACTCCCCTACCAAATCTGGATTTGTTTCCGCTGGGTCCCACTCCTCTTCGTCTTTCTCGGCGGCATCTCCATGCATGTTTGCCAAGCCATTCTATCCCACATGTTCTCCATTGACATGACGTGGGGCGCCACCGCTAAAGAAGTGACCGACACCTCCTTCTTCATCGAAATGCCCATGATCGCCCGCCGCTTCAAATTCGTCTTCGTCTTCTGCATCGCCATGACGGCCTTGATCCTTTGCGCCGTCTACGCATTCCCCTATCTCTGGAGGATAAATCAACTCATCGCCATTTTCCCGCTCGCGTGCGTCGTTTTCAGTCATTTCTTTTTGCCAGTGTTGTTGAATCCGGCGTTGATGAAGTTTACTTGGTAAAAGTTCTTTTTTTATACATACAACATACCATTGTTCATACTGTTCTTCAAGGAGAAAATAAAGAAGGGAGTGATAGATCGCTAGGAAGTGTGTATCTAACCGTACATAAATAGAACTCTTCGGTTGACGAAGATCACAAAAAGACAAGTATAACATATTTCCAGAGCAGCGTCATTTGCTGCATCAGGTACGGCGCCGGTACATAAGCATCGCATTGCTTTCCCACCCTCGTGAAATCCCATCAACCATGCCAAGCCGTAGGAACGGTGACACGCTCTCTCTCATCAGAGAGAGTGTGCAGGAGTGCAGGTTGATGGCGTGCCATTTGCGCGCCGTCTAAAGGAATGAACGAGTGGGTTATGCCCTCTGATCCCTTGGTCGTTAACGGATCGCTAAGCAAGCTAGGCCACCGCTACTACTATCTAGTTGTTAGTGTTGAACTCTAGTATGAGTTAGGCGCCTTTGAAGGGATCATGATGGCAAGTCTCAAACTACTCAACCAGGCATTCCACTCAAGTTTGAATGACATACACGAAAACAATGCCATGCATTTGATCTAAGCACATCAAGGGCTAACGCTAAAGCGAGTCCGAATTCCCGAGAATTTTAATAGTCACGTGCAAGGATGTTATTCAGGTCGAGCACTCAAGCATCTCGTTATTCATTCGATTCTCGACCACTTGCGGGGGAGGATCCAGGAGCAAGGCAAAAGAGGCGAGGTCCAGGGGCTGGTTTTGGTTGAAGAATGCATGGTTACGAGTCATGCACTAAATCCAAGTCATTGTCTCTCACAAATCATCTTACACGTGTGATAACCCAAAACGGCAAGGATAGGCGGCCGCGGCCCTGAAGATCTCGGTTGAGGCTTCACAGCTCTGAAAAGTAAACAGTTATTACACATTATTTCCCAGGCTCGTCGCTCGAGTCATGGGCGCGACTGAGACTAGCGAGGAGCGGACCGCGTGCCTCCCCGTGTTCAGCCTCTGTGGTCTCATATTCATAGGAATGGTGTGTGGAACCGGATTCGGAATGAGGGCATCCATAATAACAATGAGTCCAGGCTGCGAGATCCTAGCGGGCAAATAGGTTCATAAAGCGCTTGTCCTCAAAAGACTCAGAGTCGACCTTCTAGACCCTGTGCCCGGATAATTTGCGACTTCCGTAGGTGGTGACTTGGTTATTGTTACCTTTATTCATTCGTTTGTCTCTACTCTACCTGCGGTAAGATGCGGCTCGCTTCTCTGTTGATCGTAGGGGCTCTGGTCCCGGGGCTCTCTGCAGCCGCCGGAGTCCTTCCCAGAAGGGCGAACTTCGCTCGCCAAGCTTTTGCAAATACGACATCTTCAAGCTCCATTGCCAGCAACACCACGCTCTCTTCTACCACCTCTACTTCTTTGTCCAGCACTAGTACAGACCTTACAACTACCTCTTCCTCTGCCGAGACATCTTCGACACCTGTCAGCACCTCGTCCGTCGTCTCAACAACATCGTCTGTCGAATCCACCGGAACATCGTCCTCGACTTCGCCTTTGGCTACCAGCTCATCAGTCGCTAGTTCCTCGTCGTCCAGTGTTGCTAGCAGCAGCTCCTCTGTTGCCACTACATCCTCATCGGCTGACACCTCATCCTCTGCTGGGACGTCAACTTCGTCAGCTTCGTCGTCTGACAGCAGCTCATCTTCAGTGCTTTCTACTAGTAGCAGCACCTCATCATCTCTGGACGGCGGAGCAACATCCTCTAGCAGCAGCTCTTCAGTTAGCAGTACCTCGGAGTCTGCTGCTACTTCATCATCTGTCCCAGTGGCTACCACCTCTTCGACCAGCAGCACGTCGGAGTCCCTGAGTACTTCGTCGACGGCCGGCACTAGCTCCTCGTCCAGCAGCACGTCGGAGTCCCTGAGCACTTCGTCGACGGCCAGCACCAGCTCCACTTTCAGTAGCACCTTAGCATCTGTTAGCACGAGTTCCTCTGCAAGCAGTACTTTAGAATCCTCTAGCACTTCATCGCCGGCAGGCACGACCTCCTCGGAGTCCCCGAGCACCTCGTCGCCTGTCAGCACGAGCTCTTCGGCCAGCAGTACTTTGGAGTCGACCAGCACTTCATCGCCTGCGCCAGAGGCTACTACCGTTTCTACTAGCAGCACATTGGAGTCCCCGACCACCTCGTCGCCTTCGGGTGCAACCTCTGCGAGTAGTAGTTCGGAGTCCTTGAGTAGTTCGTCAGCCTCGGGCGCGAGCTCCCTTGCGACCAGCACGACAGAAGTGTCAAGTACCTCGTCGGCTGCCACTAGCTCTTCTGAATCCCCGAGTACTTCGTCCGCCGCCGGCAGTACCTCGCAGTCTCTCAGCACTTTGTCTCCGGCCGGTACGAGCTCCTCTGCCAGCAGCACTTCAGAGTCCCTAAGCAGTTCCTCGCCCGTAAGCTCGAGCGTAAGCTCGAGTTTCACCGAGTCACCAAGCACTTCGTCGCCTGCCAGTACCACTTCAGAGCCTTCGAATACCTCGTCTGCCGGTACCAGCTCAAGTAGTAGCTCGTCGGATTTCGAAAGCACTTCGGCGCCTGCTGGTATGAGCTCCTCTACCAGCAGCACGCCAGAATCTCTGAGTACTTCATCTCCTGCTGTCACGACGATCACCTCATCACCTGCGGGGACCAGTACTTCAGAGACCCCAAGCGCTTCATCGCCCACTACAAGCTCTACAGTCCCGAGTACGTCATCGCCTGTTGGAACCACCTCGGAGGGGACAAGCACATCGTCCTCCCCCACCACAAGCTCCCATGAGTCTTCGTCGGACGCCAGCACTAGCTCCTCGGAGCTTACAAGTGGCTCGTCACCTGTCATGACCTCGCCGGGGTCAACTACTACCTCGTCACCTGCTGGGATTAGTACCTCTGAGACCCCGAGCACTTCATCGCCTGCTACAAGCTCTATGGTCCCGAGTACGTCAACGCCTGCTGGGACTACCTCGGAGTCGTCAGGGACTTCGTCGACTACTGAAACTAGCACCTCCGGGTCGGCGAGTACCGCCTCGAGCGTCAGCTCGAGCTCCTCACAGCCTACAAGCACCTCATCCCCTGGTGAGACTAGCACCTCGTCGCCCGCCGGAACTACCTCCCCGGTGTCCACAAGCAGTTCGGCGCCTGCCAGCACCTCGGAATCCCCTAGTACTTCTTCTGGTGCTGGAAGCAGCATGTCAGAGTCGCCGAGCACCTCATCGCCTGCCGGGACCACAGCAACCTCGATTGGTAGCACCGCATCTCCTAGCGACCAGACAACCACATCCACGGCTGGCGGGACTAGCCCTTCCGGCAACACCACTCCTACCCCGGCCAGCACTAGCGTTCCCTCATCCACAGCTACACTACCGCCCACAGGTGCATCAGGATCCACATCTCTGGTTTTGACGACCAGCACACCAGCGAGTTCAGTCAATCCAAGCAGCTCGTCGGCTGCCAGTATCTCACCGACTACACCTCCGGAATCTTCAGCCAGTTCAAGTTCAACTGTCGGATCGACATCGTCGAGCACGACGTCTAGTTCAAGCGCAACCAGCACCGTCGATCTCTCTAGCGCCGTCTTGTCGAATGCGCAGTTCGTCATAGTTAATGGACAGGTAGCCGTGTAGGTTTCATTACTCAAACCCCAATCAAGACATGGCCGACTTCTAACATTATACAAGACTTATGACCCCACCAGCCAATGGGAACTCCTCTATCACGGTTAATACGACCGCTCCGGATACTACGGCTGGGCAAGGGGTCATGGTGGAAATGAACATCACAACCGTTTCTTCGCCCTCCCGGAAGAGAGATGAACAATTTGATCCGACTAATTGCACACTCGCCGTGATTTTAGATGGACAAGAAGTGTATAACTCAACTATATACGCCAATGGCGGTGCTACCACCCCGATCTCGTCGAGAAGCGTCCCAGTCTCGGAGAATCCCTTGCTTCAAATTATCGAGGCCTGTGGGCCTGATCCTGTCAGCATCGTTGTCTCGGATGTTGTTCTAGTGGCCGCACCATTGAGCCCATCTACATCTAGCAGCACGTCAGTTGTTACAGGCGTGCCTACCGCCGTCTCTACGACTGGATTAGCAACTAATACGGCTGCTACATCATCATTCCTCAGCAGCGGACGCTCCTCACTATCATCACTCCCTGGCGGTGCAACTGTTAGTCCCTCTCTAAGCACCACCAAAAGTCCATCTTTGTCTGCCTCTTTCAGTTCCGGGAGCGGCAGAGCGAGCAGCTCTGTGGTACCTTCCCTCACCTCTGGAAGCGGTACGGCAAGCAGCTCTGTGCCACTGTCTGTCACCTCTGGGAGCGGCACCGCAAGCAGTTCTGCGTCTATCCAGTCACCTTCAGCTACACCCGGATTTCCTCCAGCTGTTGGCAACTTCGAGTTCTTTGGATGCGTGGGCTCTTCCGACAACTTCCCGACGTTCGAGCTGCTCGGGTCAAGCCAGCAGATGGACATTGAGCTTTGCACGTCGATCTGCGCAAATCGGACATTTGCCGGTGTCGTTGAGAGGTGGGTCCCCGGCGATGAACGACGGGCCTGAAATCCTTATAACTGACATATTCACAGTGAATGCTATTGCGGATCACAAGTGGATGGCACGAGCACAGCAAAGGTCCCAACCGCTCAATGTGACATCCGTTGCCCCGGTGATGAGTCAGAGTATTGCGGTGGGAGCCGATCGCTTTCGCGTCTCGGCCGCCGCCAGAGCACGATACCGAACACGGTCTTGCTGACAGTTTACATCAACGTTGACATCCTCCCTGGTTCCACAGTCACCGCAGTTAACACAGTCACTGCAGTAACAACTGTCACAACAGCCACTACTATCACAACCACAGGCGTTGTTACGACTTGTCCGCCGACCGCCTCCGGTTGCGTCCTCGGCGTTCCAACCACAGAGGTCATAACAGTGACGACTACATACGTATCCGAGAGTACCTCGGTCCCGTGTGCGGGCGGCTATTGCGGCAGTGGGTGGACATTGGAGCCTCACCCCGGCGGGGAGTGCTCTGGTGAGGTAGTATACGTGATTGAGGCGTGCACTTGCCGTGGCGGTTGGGCCTACCAGCCAAAGCTGTGCATCGACGACAACTGCAATGGCACGACGGTATACAAACCTATGAAGTGCGCGGATGACGAGTGTGGAGGCGCCGTCGTCTTCCAGGCCGAGACCTGTGATACCTGCGAAGGTGGTGTTTGGTTCACGCAGTCTCCAAGCCAGCCATCTGCGTCTGGCACAACCGAGGCACAACCATCTGGCAGCGGCACGGCCAGTACTCAAAGCGGTTCCGGAGCATCAGCAGGTGGCGAGGGTAGCTCCGAAGGTACCGTTGGATCATCGGCATCTGAGAGTCAATCGGCTGCCGGTCAGTCATCCGAAGGTCAGGCATCTGGGGGCCAATCGCCTAGCTCCCTGGTTGCGGCTTCTTCCTCTCTTGGCAGTGAACTACCGGCTGCCTCTGCTAGTGGAGGATCTCAAGGGACAGTCGTCACGGCTGGATCGGATCATTTGATGACGCGGTTCACTTGGGTGGCTCTTGTTCTGGCCACGCTCATGGCTCTGTACTAATTCTGATACTAATTAGTGACACTTGACTTAAGGCAGAGTAGAATTCCATTCATTTTCATTCCCCTGTATCCTGGTGGCGTCAACGCAGAAGACGGTCTCAGTTTGCCCGACCAGGAATCCATGCATGAACTAGTGACCACAGTTATGGAAGGGTTTCAGGTCAACTTTCCCTCTTCGGCATTCCCGCAGGTGGCGCTGACTCAACACGAGACATTTTATTCGGCTAATAAAAAGCAGATAACGTGGGGAATGTATGTTCACGCGGCGGTCCCATACATGTTATACCAGACGACAGACATGGTGTGATTAGACTGCGAAGGAACCAGTAAAGCCCTACAGTAGATGTCTATGTGCACTAGCCAAATAATTACAACATAGTTGTTTGGGTTATCTGTGTGTCAAGATACAACGTACAAGTAAGCACTCATTTGGCGCAACTGGGTAGCACCATAGCTGCATGGGCATGCTTGCGGAAGGGCGTGTTTTTCACCGACAAGGGTGGCCCCCCTTGTAGAAGTTGTAGGGGTGAATAAACAAGGAAGTTACTAGCGCAGAAAGGAAGTCAACTTCCCTAAATTTAGGTAGCCGATGAGACTACCACCGTGCCATTGGAAAGTAGACACTCAAGAATGCATCAGCCCTAGTTACGAGGTGCGCATAACTCAAGTCATTGCTATGCGTCATGGGAAGGCCTACGTGGGTAGGCAACCAGATGTCCAGGTCCCATACTATTCTCTCCGAAGGCACTTGCCGATGACCCACCGCACTTCTTCCAACACTTCCTCAGGCGTCCCCTCCGCATTGACCGGCATCACATCGTCTTCCTCCACCTGAATGGCTTCATGGTCACCAACCTGCCCGCTAACCATATTCGCTGTCATATAATGGTCCTTTCTTTGCACCACACGCTGCATGATTACCTCCTGTCTGGCCTGCAGATCTACAATGAGTATCTCTACAGCCTCAAGATGCCTGCCGCCAAGGACAGGCTCCTCACGGAGCTTGCGCAGCAAATCGCGATACTTCTTGCGCAGAGCTGAGCAGCTCACTACTACCACGTCGTGACCAAGTACGTGAACGGCCTCCTTTACGTGGCTCCTGATCCTATCAAGCCACGCATAACGGTCATAGTCGGTCAGCGGCTGGCAACGTCGCATGCGCTCTACCGCATCGTGCGTATGGAGGGAGTCACCCTCGATGAAGACACCGCCGAGCCACTGAGCGACATTTTCGCCAATGGTGGTCTTACCACTCCCACACGGCCCAGCAAGAATGACGGCGGTTTTTCGAGGCGTTGTAGAGTGATCATTCCCCAACGATGAGGAGAGCTTCCAAGTGGTGGTACAGAAGCGGTGCACAAATTTCTTCACGAGGGCTCGATCGAGGACAGAAGCGTTTGCTAGCGCGCTCGACAGCTCACATGCCTTCTTGGTGGCGTACATCTTCGAGGCCGCAAACTCGTCCTTGTCGTACTTGGATGCGAAGAAGTCGACTAACTTGATCGGCGGGTTGACGGCTGGGTCCGGGTTGGAGACACCAAGCCGGCGGATCCACTCCTTCGGCTCGACATCCTCGAACCTGAGCCCCGCCGCACGCAGTGCAGGAATAAGATCCTCCACCCAGCTGAACGTCCGCCTGTTAGCGACGTTGGTCACCAGTGTGTCCGCGGACGACAACGAGATATCGAGAATAGCTTGAGCGACAATGTCCACCGGCAACCAAGACGGTTCTTCGCGAAGGCGCGGCAGGGCCCCAACAGTAAGGGCGGTTTGCAAGATCATTGGGATCCCCTCGCTGGCATTCCAGATACCATGCTGCCTGTCTGCAATTATCTGTCCGACGCGTAGTACTCTTGCCTTGATACCCCTTGCCTCTGCGGCGCGGATGCATATGTGCTCTGCCACGGATTTGGACTGCGCGTAGCCCATCTCTTGGGCCCACGAGAAATCCGGCAGAGTCTCCGGTACCTCTATTCCGGGGAACTGTGCTACCGCACTAACGGAAGAGCAGAAATTGAAGGTGGCCGGGCTGGTACTGTCCGCGGCTAAGCAGAGGCTGAGCAAATTTACCACACCTGCAACGCAATCTCTCTCGAAGCTCGATAGGTGGAGGTTGAAGTTGACCGCCCAGGCGCAGTGTATAACGGCTCGCAGATTATTTGCTACGTCCCAGTAAGTCTTATCGGAAAGGCCTAGTCGTTTGTCCGACTGGTCGAAGGGAACAGCGTGCAGCTTGTGACGAGATTCCAGCGGCAGAGAGTGGTAGACTTTGCGTACCAACAGGGAGTCTCGTACTCTCGATGTAGCGTGGCGGTTGTCCTTAGCCCGTACGAGACAGTAAATATCCTTGACTGATGGATCCTGTGACAGGAGGGCTATTACGTGAGCTCCCAAGGACCCTGTTGCACCTGTGACGACCTGCAGTCAGACCAACATCGTTAGCCTGGAAAACAACAAAATGAAGGCATCCCCGCCCCAGATGTACCCACAATAGATGAGCGTCGTCGTACAGGCACTTCAAACGAAGACGTGTACTTTTCAACAAGGGACTTCATTTCCTCTGCTGCAGAGGTGGCCTCAACCTCCTCCCCTTCCTCGAGCTGACCCAGGTACACGCTGAGCTTGCTAATGGAAGAATAGTCGAATACCACATTCATCCGGGGCTTTCTTCCCGCGATGTCAACATGCCTAAGTATTTCGCTTCGGAGCTGGATCGCCTGCAGAGAGTCCATACCCAGGGAGAAGAAATCCGTGTCATCCTGGACTAGCAGGTGTTTCCCCATTATCTCGAGAAGGGCACTCCGGAGAAATATCCTTAACTCGTTCGGATCCATGGACTTGGTCAATGACGATACGGAGTCGGCTGCATCGTAGATCTCGTTGATTTCTTTCGCAAACGTCCTATAAAAGGCTTGCCTTATGACGCTGCCCTTATCTGTCCGCGGATACTGGCAATCGTGATCGAGTATGCCAATCATGTTTTTCGAGACCCGGGCGTAAGCCTCCGCACACTGGTTTGCAGATTCGAGGATGGGCCATATATGGTCCAAGATCTGAGCTCGAGACAACCGTGCTGTTGAAGGCGCAGGAACAACGAGGAGACCCAAGTTCGGTCGGCCGGAACCGAAAACGACAACCTCAGTCACCCAGCTGTCCGTGCGAATCCTTCCTTCCATCTGAACGGGGTTGAACTTCTCGCCGTTCACTAGCACTATCGTATCATCAAGCCGTGCGATATACTTCCACGCCTTGGGAATGGTCGGATGCGGCTCAAAGAGATCCTTCGTGTTGTATGAGTGATCGGGCTGGTTCGACGTCAACTTGGCTGGCCAGCCGTCGAGTACGCAGCATTCGAACAGGCCGGAGCCTCTCGGTATCCATCTCACAAACTTAGAGAGTTTGGCAGTTTCTCGGACGTAGTTCCAGGCTTTATCTCCAGGTGGTCGGAACGATGTCATCAGTTGGCCAACCTCGGTTCTACATGCAGTGTCAGATAATTGTCTAAGCAGGCGCCTCACAAACCGAGGGAAGAAACTTGTGGGTGTCTGAGGGTGAGAAATCACGTAGAAACCGGAGGGACTTACGCTCCGTAGTGACCGACCAGATTGACCCCTTTCTTCACCAGCATATCCCCCAGCTCATCGGGGCACGCAGAACCGCCATACATAACAATCTCAAGCTGCCGCAGTAGTGTTATGCCCGTCTTCGTCTCAGCCAGAAGTTTGAGCGCGTACGGTACGCCGTAGAAAATCTCGAATCCGTGATTACCAAGGATAGTCTCGAGGTAGTGCGAGGCAAGAGGTAGTTCAGCATTGTATATGTGTATTGACTTGCCGGAGTGGATGGCGCGGAAGACATTGCAAATTCCATGGTTGTGGTACAACGGGAGTGTGATGAAAGCCCGCATGTCCATGTTGAGGGAGTAGTTCACCAGAGCAGCTTTGTGCGTTTGATAAATGGGTTTCGGTAAGCCAGTCGATCCTGCTCTCGGATTAGCACTAGATCTAAATCACCACATAACAACAGAGGATGGTGCGAGATACTGACCGCTGGAGTGTATGATGTATACATTGTTGGAAGTCTCGATTTCATGGTCAAGTCCTCCATCGAGCCTGGTGTCAATATGAGTATCAACGGGAAACTCGAAGACGAGTCTTGGTGCAATCTCTATGCATTGCAACCTTGGTAGAGGCTTCACTGCGCTGTTTGCAGCGCCCGAATATCTCGTATCAACGAGCAGTGCCTTGGCGCCGGTAGCCTTCAGCAGCGAGTCAACCGCCTCCTGCGAGATCCTCGTTGAAAGAAACAAGGTTGTGTGGCCTAATTTCATGAGCGCCAAGATAGTTATAAGATACTCTAGGTTTGATGGTCCGAGTATTGCAACGACCATTGGCTTGTCATCAGAGGAAGACCGAACCGGTAGCTTGTCTTCATAATGCCGCGCGACGCGGTAGGCGAATACGTCGAGCTGCTGCATCGTATAGTCGACATAGTCTATCCCCTTCGAGGGATATGATACAATAATCTCCTGGCCGACTGTCCTCGCCCGGCGGCGCACCAGGTCATCTACTGTGAGTAGTGTGTCGTCTACCGCCACTTGTGGAACCTTGTCATGTGTTCTGTTTTCCTGGGCGACTCTGATCCCGTTGGTCGAGCTATGCCCCGCAGGGAATGTTGCTGTCATGGAGGCTGCCATGGCAGCCTAATCGCGGGATGGTCCAAACTTCAATAATCACTTAGTATTCACCAGAATAGAGTCTCGGTCGTTAGAGTTGTAGGTTGGTGGCCGTATCATGTGGATGTGTTATGCGTTGAGGTACGCAGGTATTAATTATTGTGTTGCACGGTGCTAGTATAATCGGGCCAGAGCATCTCTCTTCTGGCCCAAGTTACCATATAAGACTACGGGCCGAGAATAGGAAGTTCACCACATGTACGGCAGCTTCAGCATCGATTATCCGAGGACCCAAGGTCAATGGCTTTTCCGCGCTGTGCAAGTGGGGACCGCGGACAAGTTGCCCGGACTCGGAGAAGCGGGATGGACCGCAACGCTTTTCCGTGTGGAAGCGGAGAGATTCCAACGGCCGGAAACGCTTGCATTGCCCTCCATATCTCCACCTCGCCTTTGAATAGACCGACGTTACCACGGTAGAGCTGGTTGGGCGGAGGATCGCCGCCCCTCACGGCTTCAATGAGGCAATCGACTTCGGAAAGACCCGACTTCGTCTCCGACCTTCGGTCGACAGATTGTCACAAGGATCACACAAACTTGCATTTCTCTGAAGCACGAGAACTAGAAAAAAGCGAATTCCAGTCGGGACACTGAACACTTTCAGGCAACGGTTGTTTCAAGAATATCGCGGAAACTTCGCCTAAACACTCCCAGGCTTGACTCGTTGCCCATCATGCCGCTTCTGACAAATTTCAAGCTGAATACCGGAGCGGAAATCCCAGCGGTAGGCTTTGGCACCTGGCAGGCTCAGGCGCATGAGGTCGAGAGTGCCGTCGAACAAGCATTAAAGGCCGGCTATCGGCACATTGACTGTGCAGCTATCTACCGGAACGAGGCCGAAGTTGGGGCCGGCATTCGCGCAAGCGGAGTGTCGCGGTCCGAGATCTTCATAACTGGGAAGCTCTGGAACACCAAGCACCGTCCGGAGGATGTTGAGAGCGGGCTGGATAAGACACTTGAGGACCTCGGGACAGACTACCTAGACTTGTTCCTGATGCACTGGCCGGTGTAAGTGCCCACTGGCATCCTGCCTTGCCAGTTTCGAAATGGAAACGGGATGAACTCGAGGCTGACTGTCTGTTTCGCAGGGCATTTAAGCCGTCTGACAAATGGTTCCCATTGGACAGACACGGCGTCTTCGAGCTCGCTGACATCCGGCCTGCCGAGACGTACAAAGCCATGGAGAAGCTGTTGTCCACGGGGAAGGTGCGTGCTATTGGCGTCTGCAACTTCAACAGGCGGAGACTGCAGGATCTCCTCTCCAACTCCGATGTTGTCCCGGCCGTCAACCAAATCGAGGCGCACCCATACCTGCAGCAGCATGATCTTTTCGACTTCTGCAAGTCTAAGGGTATCCTGATCGAGGCATACTCTCCCCTCGGAAACAATCAGCTCAACGCGCCTCGGACGGTGGACGATTCGACTGTGCAGGCCCTCGCACGCGAGACTGGCATAGATGCCGGGCGGATGCTGTACTCATGGGGCGTGCAACGCGGCACAGTTGTCCTACCCAAGAGTGTCACGCCGCACCGCATCGTTTCTAACCTTAACGTCATGAAGTTGCCGGAGGATGCGTTCGAGAAACTCAACGCCCTTGAGAGACACAAGAGGTTCAATATGCAGGCTCACTGGGGCGTCGATATCTTCGATGAGCTTGGCGAGGATACTTGTAAGCGGATAGCAGAGGAGGCCGGGCCTGAGAACCTAAAGAAGTTCGTGGCATAGGCAGGTGTGTCCCTAGGCCCTAGGAGGGAGACCGCCAAGGATGGATACGTCGTCCTCTTTCTAGACAATGCCCACCTATGTGAGCTGGTATGGGTCCAATGTAGTGGACACCCAGGAATCCGGGGAAGCGGCAAATCCAGAGAAAGCACCCAGCGCCTATAGAGCAGTATGTCAGTACTTCATCAATGAGCTTTGGGCCGTGTGGCCAGCCTGTACTACCTACAAGGGAGTCGATGTCCAACCAGTCTGTCGTCTGCCACGCGTCCCATTGGTTCTGGAGGGCCGTAGTAATTGAGCCACTAGGCTGCAGAATAAAACTGTCGTCAATGTCGTCCGCCATATTTCCGACCAAGCCGGTGTGGTTGTTGACGCTTAGGGAAGTCGAATCTCCTTGGAAATGCGATGACTGCTGTATTGCGCTCCCGGGCGATTTACACAAGGCCTCCTGCCTCAGTTCCTCGAGAATTATGCTGTATCTCCGACTTGGTGAGTTAGAAGCAGTAGCCTTTGCTAGATGCAGCTGACAGCTCTCGGCAAGTTCGAAGAGACTGTCGGTGTGCTTCCACGGCGAATCCGTTTCCAATTTCCAACCCAAGGCATCCCTCTGGATTTTCCAGACGTACACAACTGCGAGGGAGCAGAATGTCACGTAGTGTGTCCACCAAAAAGCATGGAATAGTGTCCCGTCCTGCGCCATCTCCTCTACCATCTCCAACACATCCCTTGCGGCTGACATGCAGTCTGAGACGGCCCTGGTTACCATGGCTGATTTCCCGCTGCGATTCCCAAGTTGCCAAAGTAGGAACGGGCGGTTTAGATGCATTATTGCATGACCGCGGGCCAGCCTCATTGCCGAGGCCTGGCGCCGGAATGGGTGGACTAGACTGGAGGGCCTGATGGAGCCCAGTATTACAGGGAGACTTGCGGCCCAGCTATCCAGGTCATCTCTTATGCGTCGCACGATTTCCGTCATCGAGTCTCCCGACTGTTGATTGATCGCGTAAACGTGTTGTGAAATTTGCCCGACTATCCGGCCGATCCTAAACGTTCAGGCCGCGTTAACCATGACGCTTCCGGACTAGCCTCTTACCAAGGGTCTGTCTTACCGGGCATGATAGATTAGGGAGTCAATTGAGCAATCTTGACGACTCGCTGCTGGCCTTGGCCCCTCAGTGGTCATATCTTGGTCGTTCACAGGGTCTGGAAGTTCCTGGTCAATGTTCTCATCGTGGTAGTGCCGTGGCCGGCCGAATATTATCCCTAAATACACGTCGAGAATATAGGCCACCCAGAACGTCCGCCTGCGACACTGGGCGTCGATGTAGTCATGCGGGAGCTCTCTTGCGGGGAGTGGCCGAGGTCGCTGCGCGCGTCTATGAAGTCCCAATGCTGCAATGGTCTGCAGGGCGTTACCGAAAACATACCACGCTTGGTTCATGCGTGACGAGTGAAGAAGGTAAAGAACCTGGGCTAATCTCGCCTGGACTGACTCCAAGGTTGGACACCCGGTTGCGGCATCTGCGAGATGGCAAGCAGCTAGGAACAGCCTGTCGCTCTTCCGCATAGATACAGCCTCGTCTTCAGAGGCATGTAACCCACTACACTTGCCTTTGTGGAAGACGGCGATGGCTAGAATGGTGAGCACAACGGCGGCCTTCATCTCTCCGAGTCCATGCTCGATCTGCAGGCCATTATGCAGGTTTTGGTGGACGTGGTGGAGCCACGCCTCGACCCTTGGCCTGTGCAAGAAGCGGTATGTAGCAATGCACACCTCGAAGTAATAACTCAGAAGCTCCGTCGACGTAGTCAGATCGGGGATAGGAAGCCCGCCGCCGCTGCCGTCAATGCCGAATGGCTTATCGCCAGCCCGCACCTGCAGCTGGAGCCTATCGCTCCCGCTGGGGCTGTCATCGGCGACGACCCGCGGTCGCTGTCGCGATAGTCTCTTCCAGGCGCGATGCAAAAAGGCGAGACCGGAAGTTGGTTCGACATACTGGCCCTGAATCTCCGTCACGCCCAGGTCGGGCGAGGTTCTCGACGGGAGAGGGGTCGGCTGGACGGAGCGTTGTAGAGGCAAATCACTCCGCCCCAGGCCGCCGTTCTGCACTGCTAGTGGGCTAACGGCAACTGTACCGACAGCGCGGTCTCGCGTTCCTGGCGTCAGAAGTGGCGTCGGGGGTCGCCCCCGAGCATACTTAGTCTCGTAGAGGCACTGTACGCCCCTCCTCGTACAGTTTGAGCATGGCAACGTCCCAGAGCACTTGGCTTTCCTCTGCTTGCACGTGTCGCATGCCCGGCTCACCATCTGCCGTTTGCCTGTGCTGCGCTTCGGGTCGGCCAGGTCATTGCGAGACCTTTTCCGCAAGCTACCGTGAGGTGGGGAGCTCTCGGTTCCGGTGACAAGACGTAGGCCGAACGGAGAAGTAGGATCCATGGCAGGCATGTAGCGTGGCCCGCTCGGGTCGTTGTCTTCAGAAATTGGACGGAGTAAGAGGTAGTGAGAACGGAAAAGGCTGGGTGCGGACCTTAAGTATCCGGAAAAGGGTACATTAGATTGCTCCGCCCAGGCTATTACCCACCTAGGACCCAAGCTCGGGCGCTAGAGCAAATGCGGGGTAGCAGCCCACCCAGGCTCACTGCAATTGCTGCGAGACACCTCTAGGACCGTACAGCGAGGTTCCCCAGCTACGTGGATACCAGGGTTTAAGCCGTCAACGAGCAACGCTGGCCGAGGCTACCCAATGCCGGACAAAACAAAGAATCCGTGTTTTCAGCGAATAACGATATAGTAGTGGAAAGGCAATGTTCTAAGTAAGGTGCCTATTCGAAACTGCAGGAGCTGGCATCATCGGATTCATGGCGTACATTGCAGCTGAATCCAGTGGTTCGCACAACTTGTATCCTTAAACCCCCCCACGCTTTAGCCAGCGCTTGTCTCGCGTCTAAGGCAGAGTTCACTCATTTCTTATCTCGAAACTCGATCGTCTCAGGCTCGTCGTGATCCTTGTCGTCAATATCCTTGGTGTCCTTCGGCTCAACCGCCGCGTCACCAAATACGGCAGCGACTTGCTCAAGGGTGAGCTGATTCGTTTCGGGGAGGAAGAAGTAGTAGATCAGGCCAGCAACGATGTTGGTACCAATGAAAATGAAGTAGAAGCGCCACTTCAGCGAGTCGAATGCGATGGGCGACACCTGGGTAAGCCAGATAGCAGTTACAGCTTGAGTGAAGATGGCGAATCCGACTCCTGTACCTCGAAGATGGAGGGGGAAGATCTCGGAAACAAGTACCCAGTTCGTGCTGTTGAAGAACAGAGCATATAAGAAAGAGAAGATAAAAATGAAGGCTACTCCCGCGGAGCTTCCTGCTAAGTTGTGGTCGTCCGGGTAGAATTTCGAGAGTGCGGTTAAGACCGCGAGTGTAGCAGCCAGTACAATGCAGCCAACGCCTGCCATGCTGTTAGTGTTTGTGATCGATAGAACACCTAGGTCATGTAGCCTTGCAAAGCTGATGGGTATGGAAGGTCATACACATTGTCCTCCGTCGCGGCCAGTTGTCCGAAACCCAGGCCAAGTTAACAATCTGGCCAAGGACACCCATAGTGCCGTAGCAGCCGGCAATGAGTAGCACAGTCTGGCCCTTGAAGCCGAGTGCAGCGTACATGAGGCTCTGGTAATTCTGGATGATTTGCGATCCTGACAGTTTCGTCATGTTCACGATCAAGCAGGCCAAGAAGAGGCGACGGCCGTATCTGGGTGTGAAAAGGACGCGAAGAGACGACCTCTTCCGGATGTCTGCCTCCAGCGCCAGTTGGTCGCGAATCTCAGTGTACTGTCTTTGCACGAATTCATCGCCCCTTGCTCCATGAAGCCTCTGCAGCACGGCAAGCGCGTCTTCGTGCCGCTCTTGCCTGACCACTGCTCGACAGTCAGTGTTCACAGCTATCGCAGGGCGAAGAATAAAGGGTGTAGTGACATACGCCAGCGAGGAGAGAATGGCATAAACACAACAAGAAGACCAAGAGCAGCCGCTGGCGGCGCCTGCATGGCAAGGGGAATACGCCACTGCGCATTTCCGTGTGCGAAGGAACCGGCATATCCGATCCAGTTCGCAAGGAAGAATCCGATCGCGTTGGTAAGTCCTTTGAGACCAACTAGAAAGCCGCGGTTCTCCGGAGGCGATATCTCTGCGAGGTATACGGGAGTCACGGAGTACAGCACGCCGGTTGACCAGCCGCTGAGGATGCGACCAGAAATAATCATGCCTGGGTTTACCGCTGCAGCCTGCAGTGCGGCCCCGACAATACTGACGATGGCACCCATAAGCACGGTATAGCGGCGGCTCCACCTATCCATGAGCCACCCGGACTGCAGACCGCCGATACAGCTGCCGGCGTAATATGAAGACACAATGCCCCCGGTCAGAGCGGGGTCACCTTTTGGGCCGCCGTACATGTACTGCTTGAACGATGACTGGCTGATTGTCGTGGCGATGATTCCACTGTCGAGACCGTAGAGCAGACTGGCAGAAAGTACCGTCAGGAGAGTAAGACGAATGGAGGGAATAGACCGCCTACCCGCCCATACTGATGCCAATAGAGGCAAGCAAGGCATTTTTGGTGTTGCCATGGTGGCCGCGTTGCGGTTTCACAGAGCCCATGTTGATGCGAGGCGTGTCCACAGGATATCAAACTTGAGTAGCTGACGCCTTGAAGAAGAGTATAACTGATACACTGCCCCTGTGTCGAACTGGGCTACTGAATGACCGCTTGGATATAAATGCTTGGAACACACAACCTGCCTGGACTCCACAACTCCGCAACTCACCTCCGCAATTTGCGAAGGGACCTGCGT
Source organism: Pleurostoma richardsiae (assembly GCA_030052745.1). Classification (NCBI taxonomy): domain Eukaryota; kingdom Fungi; phylum Ascomycota; class Sordariomycetes; order Calosphaeriales; family Pleurostomataceae; genus Pleurostoma; species Pleurostoma richardsiae. The sequence goes on from JANBVO010000045.1 coordinate 42,486, forward strand.
CTTCTGGACCCACACCCCGCAATATTGGACTTTGGCCCCAGAAATCCCATCAATGCGGGGTCTTCAACTCCGGCGGCGGACTCTTGAGGGGAAAGAGGCTTTTCCGGGGCGCTTCTCCGCTGCGCCATCCTTCTGCCTATCTCCGCCAATTTTCCATCCGCATCCCCGTTCGTTTCGCACGATCATCGGACCGAGACGGGCAACGGTCCTCAGTACAAGCCTAGCCCACGAAAGAAACAGAGATGAAATGCATGAGTCCGCTCGTCTATTTGGAAATGGTGTAGTCAATGCTTGCTGGAGAGCCGCATTGAAGCCCCCGAAGAGAAGTTATTGGAAAGGACAAAAGATAATTCTGAGGGGATAACCATGGCAACGACGCGCCAGTCTAGACCGGTCGGCGGTCAGTATAATGGAGGAAGATCGAATCCTCTCCTCTTCCCAAAATCGGACGACCCCTTTGATCCGGAGCTGTTCCAGTCGCCAACTTCAGAGTATCGAGGTTGTCCTCTATGGGCGTGGAACAACAACCTAAGACGGAACCAGCTGCTGCGACAGATCGACCACATGGCCGACATGGGTCTCGGGGGTTTCCATATTCATTCCCGAACAGGCCTAGGCACGCCTTACATGGGAACCGAGTTCATGGGTCATGTGAGGGCATGTGCAGAACACGCAGCTGAGAAAGGCATGCTAGCTTGTCTTTACGATGAAGACAGGTGGCCTAGCGGGTATGGGGGGGGCTTGGTCACAAAAGGTCACCCTGAGTTTCGAGCGCTTCATCTCCTTTTGACGCCGCGTAAATACGGAGAGGCTGGTGAGATCCGGTAAGCGTTATCTGGCTCATTGCCGCTCTTGGTAGGAGCAAAAGCCTCTAACCATTTCCTCGCCGACAGTCCACCTCAAGGCGCAAATGCCAGCGCTGTACGGAGCGAGGAGGGTTTCCTTGTCGCCAGATACGATATTCTCTTCGACCCGTTTAGTACTAAGGTCATCAATGCCAAAAGACTGAGCAGCGATGAAGAGGAAGAGCCGGGGAGGAACATTTGGTACGCATACGTCGAGACAAATCCAGACTCGGAGTGGTTTAACACGGGAGCTTATATCGACTCCCTGAACGAGAAAGCAGTCTCGAGGTTCATCGAGACGACTCATCAGGTCTATGCGGATGCACTGGCCGACCTATTGGGCTCTACCGTGCCTAGCATCTTTACCGACGAGCCACAGTTTGCACACAAGACACATCTAATGGAGGCGAGCGACCAGTCAGACATCTTTCTGCCTTGGACGGACAACCTTGCCGACACCTTCTCGAACAGATTTCGCTACGACCTCCTAGATGCTCTCCCCAGGCTCATATGGGATATTCCTAGCACAGAATCTCCTGAGTCGACAAATCTGGCTGCGGCGTCGTCGGAGCTGACCAGGCATCAATTCCACGACCACGTTTGCGAGCGTTTTGTCGACGCGTTCATGGACAATATAGCAAGCTGGTGCAAAAAGCATGGAATTTTACTAATCGGACATATGATGAAGGAGCCAACCCTCAAGTCTCAAACGGAGGCAATCGGCGAAGCGATGCGGTGCTATCGGAGCTTGGACGTCCCGGGAATCGACATGCTCACCGACCTCTACGAGTTCAACACCGTGAAGCAGTGCAGCAGTGTGGCTCGGCAAAACGGCTCTCGCGGTGTCATGTGCGAGATATGTGAGGCTCTTCTCCCTCTTAGTTCCCTCACCTCACGTCTGACCGGCTTCTGACACTTCTTCCCGTAGATGGTGTGACAAACTGGACGTTTGACTTCGCCGGCCACAAGGCTAGCGGGGACTGGCAGGCTGCTCTGGGAGTCACATTCCGCGTTCATCATCTTTCCTGGGTCAGCATGGCCGGCGAGGGCAAGCGGGACTATCCGGCCTCGATAGGCTACCAAAGTAACTGGTTCAGGCTATACCCGCACATCGAGGACCACTTTGCGCGCCTCAATGTCGCGATGACGCGCGGCAAGCCCGTGACAAGGGTAGCGGCCATCCACCCAATCGAAAGCTTCTGGCTTTGCTTTGGTCCCATGGACTCTAATGCGACTGAGATGGCCTATCGAGACAAGGCGTTTGAGGATCTGACAAGATGGCTGATCTTTGGCCTTGTGGACTTTGACTTCATCTCGGAGAGCCTGTTTCCAGAGCAGTGCGACCTGGATTCCATCGTTTCTTCTGTTCTCCCAGTGGGTTGCATGAATTACGAGGCTGTCATTGTTCCCAACTTGAGAACAGTAAGGTCAACGACCCTGGCACGCCTTGAGAAGTTTGCGAGCAAAGGGGGCCGCGTCTTCGTCGCCGGGAGCCAACCGTCACTTGTCGACGCCATACCTGCACCGGACGGAATGACGGGTATTCCCTGTGCCGAGAACATTCAGTTTACCGCTTTTCATGTCATACAGGCTCTTGAACCGTACCGTGATGTGCGTGTTAGGACCGCGGATGAAGGCGTTGCAACTGACAAGATCTTGTACCAGCTAAGGGATGACGGCGCAAGCAAATTTCTCTTCATGTGCAATACGGATCGAGTCCGCTACTACCCCACAAAAGTCGATATCAGAGGAGTATATAATGTCATCGTCCTCGATACTACGACAGGAGAAAAGCGGCCCCTACCCTCCAGGGTTGTGAACGGCTGGACAATGATTGAGTGGCATTTCGAGCCCATAGGAAGCACGCTTCTCCAGCTCTTCAAAGCAAAGACTCTGGGCAACAATCCGAAGGCAAACGGTGTCAAGCAGTTCGTAGCTAGAGACGCGCTTCGGACTCTAGGCACCACTTTTTCGCTCGACGGTGTAACTCTCAGCGAACCAAACGTTCTCCTCCTTGACTACTGCATATGGACCATCGACAGCGAGGGATGGTCGCCAGAGACTGAGGTCTTGCGAGCAGAGAATGACATTCGAAGACAGCTTCAGTTGCCCCTAAAATTGGAGGCTCTCCGTCAGCCGTGGTCACAGCCGGTCAAGGAGACAGAGCGCAAAACCGATGTGGTTGTCCGCTTCACGTTCACCACGACTGTCCCGAAAGAGGGAATCCAGTTGGCAATTGAAGATGCACCAAACGTTGGTGTCTCGATAGACGGTATTTCCCTTCCCCGACCGACGCCTGTTTCAGGGTGGTGGGTAGATGAGGACATTCACACGGTCAATATACCGCCGCTAACGAAGGGTTTACACACGCTCGAGCTCACTTACGCCTTCGGCCTGCTCACGAATATCGAGCGCGTTTACCTCCTGGGAAACTTTAGTGTAGACCTGCGGGGTCGCCACGCCGTTGTGAGGCCCTTCGATTGTAACATCGACTTTGGCGACTGGACGAGACTTGGTATGCCGTTCTACGCTGGAGATGTCACTTACCACTGTTCGTTCACAACAGATGGCGATGTGGCGCGGGAGTACTGGCTAGAAGTTCCCAGATTCGCTGGCCCAGTCCTTGAGGTCCATGTGGCGAGTCACCCCGACCCAAAGCTGCGGAAACAGATCATTGCCACCGAGCCCCATGTGGTAGCACTTGGCGAAAGGTCGGTAGGGGAGAAGGTGGAGGTGCAAATAACTTGCTACGGAAACCGCGAGAACGCGTTCGGAACGATACACAAGCCCGATGGGACGACGCGATGGGTGGCCAGCAATGCCTGGCGCGCCGAGCATGAACTTTGGATGGAAGAGTACAATGTTAAACGGATGGGTGTGCTGCAGAGACCGAGAGTCAAGGTACTGGGTGCCGAGATCTACAACGTGCGAATCAACCCGTTGAAGAGGTGGATCATTTAGATATCCAGGCACGGTACAACTAAGATTTAGAGATGATGGATTTATTGTTCCCAAATCTTGGGTCGAATGACAGGCCGGGAGCTAACTGTATGTATAAAATCTCACTCTTGTGGTCGAGAAGAGAATGGTCGCAGCTTATGCATAGATCACACATTAACAAAAGGTATTGATTGCCAGATCCTAGAAGCATCACTCTTCTTGCCCGGCAACCAATGGCCGGGGCACGAGGGTTTCAGCGTTGATATCTTGAAGGCTTCGTCTACTCCTTTGGTAGCCTGATAGATCATAGGACAGATATCTTCAAATTGTGTCAGTCATTACCGAGTTACGCTAGAATTGAGAGAGATCCCACAGGCGTCCTAATCTGTTCTGTTTCCGAATTGACCGGATTAGACATTCCGTTGCATACCGGTACTTCTACCTGGATATTTTCTGCAATCTGCTATGTTAGGGCTTTGTTACGAATTCTAGTCATTACCCAGCGCAGTGCACAAGACGATGGTGCCCTCTTTCATGGCTGACTTGATACCATGGCATCCTCTCAATCGCTCCAGCAATCCATCGATTAGACCATGTTTTTACAGAGGGCGGGGGCAGGATGGTTAGCGACTGGAGTCAGTATGATAGGTGGAAAGTAAAGTGACTGTACCGTGTATTCACGTCGTAATCGCAGTATCACCGGGAAATTCGCCTCTCTCAAAGACTTGGGGCTGGTCATGTTGGTGACTAGCCGGTATTGGTCCAACGGAACTTTACTGTCCGTCGAGCTGCTCGTAGGATCTCATGACCGTACTGCGCTTGGTAGCTAGGATCTCTTCTAGCAATTAGGATATTGACGTGGTAAGGTAAGACATCCGGTGATGGAGCACAAAGCATTTGATCAATGGCACAGATCGTTCATATATTGCTACGAGAGCGGAACCCGTCTTTCGAAGCACAACAATTTACCTACGTCTTCAATCTGTCCTAGCAGAGCTTACCCCTCACTTTTGCGATGTTCGGCCCTAGTTTCGCATTGTTCACGTTTCTTAACATTGCCCATGCGGCGTCTCTTCAGAAAATAACGACTGATTTTGGCGACAACCCTCGAAATGTTGGCTTCTACATTTTCGTGCCAGACAATCTAGCTCCTAAGCCACCGATCCTTGTTAATCCTCACTGGTGTCACGGAGATGCCACTGCCGCATACGCCGGGTCACAATACGCCTCACTAGCCAGCCAATACGGCTTTATTGTCATCTACCCTGACTCGCCCAACACAGTGGATAAGTGCTGGGACGTCTCTTCTGCCGAAACCCTGAGCCATGACGGCGGCGGGGATAGTCTTGGAATAGTCAGCATGGTGGAGTGGACACTTCGCCAGTACAATGGCGACGCATCTCGCGTCTTTGTGACGGGGGTATCGTCGGGTGCGATGATGACGACCGTACTTGTCGGGGCATATCCCGACGTATTTGCAGCCGGGTCAGCATTCTCTGGGGTTCCGTTTGGATGTTTCGCCCCTGCCAACAACAGTGGTATTTACGGTTATTGGAACGATGATTGCGCGAAAGGTCGAGTGGTCCATACCCCGGAACGGTGGGCACAAGTCGTTCTAGCCGCGTATCCAGAGTACAGCAGCTGGCGGCCGAAGATGCAGATATTTCATGGCATGGCAGACGAGGTGCTGAACTATACCGACTTCCTTGAGGAAGTGAAGCAATGGAATGCCGTTTTCGGATTCAGTCAGGTGCCAATTCAAACAATTCTGAATACGCCTGTTGCCAACTGGACAAGGTTCACGTACGGAAGCATTGATTGGTTCGAGGCGTACAGCGCCGCAGGGGTTCCTCACAATATCCAAAATCAGGAGCTGACGGTAATGGGCTGGTTTGAGCTAACCTGCACCGGTGGAGGTTGCTTCCGATGGGGCCAAGGTGGTCCGACTGGTACGAAGACGACAACGATGACACCTTACAGGCCAACAAGCACTACGAGCTTTGCAAGTCCAGTAGCATCTACGAGTATCACAGCAAGGACAACGTCAACTGCCCCACCTGGTACAGGTATACCTCGCTGGGGTCAATGGTATGTGCTTGCTGTGCGCCAAAAAAATCCATACAAGTGCTAACTGAGAGGCAGCAGTGGACTAGGATACTCGGCCCCATAAATTGCTTATCAGGGACATGCACGTTCCTCAATACGTACTATTCACAGGTCGGAGTTACCGTCTTTCTACCAATACCTCCTGTGCAGGATGCTAATGGCTGTAGTGTGTTCCTAGCTAGGCAGGTATCATTTGTGATGTGTTACGCGACTGCGATGAGCGACAGAGGCAAGCATGCAGGAAGTCAGACGCAGCTGAATAAGGTTGGTGCCCCGGTAATTGCCCCTCAGCGCGTACTTTTGAAGGTGCGGAATGACCAGCCATTCCTCGGAGACTTGGAAGCAACAGAACGCTTAGCAGCATCTCTAAGTGTTCGTGAATAGCTTCGATGGCGAAGGGAGACCACTAAAACATACACGATCGCCCACCTTGGAGACGTTCCGGACGTCATTGGCTACAGAGACACAAGTGCCGATGCAGGTTGTAAAGCGTGTGAACAACTAGCCGGGCCAAGGATCCAGAATAGGCAGTTGGCGATGCAGTCTCGGCGGGGACATTGTAAGCTTAAAGGTTGGAGCCGAGACTACCGGCGTGATACCAATCAACCAAAAAAGCGCCCGAGTCCCTTTACGCTCTTATCTCCATTCGCACACCGGCATCTGTTACATTGTACCATCCGATCTGCGCAACGGGCATGAGGGCTACCTCATCCTGGCAGGTACAAGTTCTGTAATATCCTATAAGCGCAGTTGTCACCGCCGAGCGGATCGAAAACAAACACTCCTGGCCGGAAACCGACGGAGAGCGTCCCAGGTTTCATTGTATTTATATATTAGACCAGCTATCTGCTTGCTATGTGCCTAAAGGCGCAGGTTAAGCTAATTCAGCTGGTAAGAATAGGAACTCGCTCCAACGCACAATCTTGCTTTGTTCATTTCTGCCAAAAACCATGATGTTTTGTCGTATGGAAGTCATTTCACTCTGGCTTTTCGCCATCGTCAGGCTTGCTACCGTCGCTTCCGCGATCCCTATGCCGATGCCGACACCGGTATGACACCGCATTTCTACATGGTAGTGTCCTTGTTTTACTAATCTGTTAGCCGGGAATCCCTTCTGCATCGAGTGCAAAATCACTTCTCGCCGACCTTACGGTCAAGGCCTCAGGCGACGGATCTGGCTACTCCCGAGACGAGTTCAAGACATGGGATACCATTTCTGGAACCTGTAACACTAGGTTTGGATCTGACCGTGAAGGCGCACTGTGTGTTAGACGTTAACGAGACACTGCAGAGAGTATGTCTTGAAACGCGATGGCAACAATGTTGTGGTGAATTCGGCATGCACCGCAACTTCTGGAAGTTGGCTCAGCCCGTACGATGGTGCTGTATGGACGGCTGCTTCCGATGTCGACATCGACCACATGGTCCCCTTGAAAAACGCATGGATTGTTAGTGTCTCCTCTCCATGGACTCTAGTTACCATTTGCCTCCGCACCTCCGGTGCGCATTGAATAAGGAAATTACTTACAGTTACTAACGATCGTTAGTCCGGTGCATCTTCCTGGACAGCGACCCAACGCGAGTCGTTTGCCAATGACGTGTCCAGACCGCAGTTGTGGGCTGTCACGGATAACGTGAACGAATCCAAGGGAGACAAGAGTCCAGATCTGTGGAAGCCGCCGTTGAGCTCCTTCTACTGCACGTATGCAGAAAGCTGGGTGCAGGTTAAAAGCTACTACTCCCTCACCGTGACCTCCGCGGAGAAGACGGCTCTTTCCTCAATGTTAAGCACATGCTAATAGCTGTCTCGAATTACTTGGGCTCTGGAAGTCGCAAAAGCAACCAGGAAACTCCTTTATCTTTCATGTTGACCATACTTTTGTTCCGAGAACTCGCAGAGAATGTCTATTTGTGGTTTGGTGGTTGTCGATTGGCGGATTCAGCAGCAATGCTTACACGAAATGTCGTACAATCGACTTATCATGAGGTCATCACGTATTGTATCCCCTCAAGCTGCTTCTTATATCCTGCCGTATTCGAACCGCACGTCTACGCAGCCGTCGAGGTTAAGTGAGTGGGTTCTGCGGAGCCTAGCACGGAACAACCGGGAACCTCTCTGGGAAACGATTTGATCGGGTCTCGGAACAGTATATTGCAGCGCTTTGTTCGCTAGGCTGCCTGTTACTCTCCCCCTGGTAAGTAAGTACAGGTCTTATTCGGACACAGCTCCCGGCAAGGCCTTGCTTCGGGCTTTGATCGGCCCGTCAATTCGGAACTTCAGCGAATGTGTTCCTCGGAGGATAGACTCCGCATATTCGGCGTTGCATTTCCGGGTTTGCTCGCCGTTGCAGCTGATAGAGTCGAAGTTACGTACGTTTTCCGGCTAAGGTCCAAATTCAGGTAACAGCTAGGGCCAACACCTGAACTCGTAGAACTTATAACTCTAGCGTCACGAAAAGCCCACCACACTGCAATTTAGAAGCATGTCCGCCTAGATGAAACTCACGGATTCCCCGGCGCGTGGACCAGATATGAACCAGGCGTCCGGATCATGCGGATCGTGTATCCACCGTCACAGCCGACACGTAGACATATATCTAGAAAGCTACTTTAAGCCGTCAATTCCCAACCCCTCTTATAGCTTTCGAACAACGTCAGAATACAGTATGGCTGCCCGATCCTTCCTCGCCTTTACTCTTCTGTTTCCTCTAGTACACGCGCAGAGTACAGCTGTTCCCTATGGCCAATGTAAGGCCTGTCCTGAATTTCGTATAAGTCGGCCCCTCTAACCATGACCCGGACAGGTGGCGGCATTGGATATAGCGGACCGACTTCTTGTGGTTCTCCCTACACATGTACCAGCTACAAGTGCGTTGCCGGCGTGCCGGTCCGTGATATTCTGGCCTAATCTGTTATTCTAGCCCTTACTACTATCAATGCTATCCAGGTGGCTTTCCAGGGACACCGACGACATCATTTACACCTTCCAGCACATTTATATTCGGGCAAGGTACCACGACTGCTGATCAACATGGGGTAACTACTTCTTCGGCCACGGTCACGAGAACATCGTTCTCTGGAGATGCGGGCACTGTACCCACAACCCTCCTGCCAGGATGGTACTGGATCCGAGCCGTCGAGTCTCCGTATTTCCATAGCTACTTACAGACACTGCCCACCGGGACTCCGGGATTCGCTGTCATGACATCATACACCAGCGCAGGCCAGTTCAACATCGTCGATGGACAGCTAATATATAACACAGGAGGCATCAGCCGTCTTTACATGAATGTTGAGGACCCGGCCGACAAGACGCAACGCGTGCTGAAAACGTGGTTTAATGAAACCCAGAATGCGTATGGTAGCTTTACCTTTAGCGGAGACACAGTTACTTGGACCGATCCAGATGTCGCCAGGCCGAATGCTGCGGCTTTCTACGTCTGTGGTGAAGACGACTTGTATATCAACACTGGAGCGTATCTGTACCAGACGCCCAGCGGATGCTGGGACGTGGATGTGAGGTCTCTGCCGTCAGTATCTATGGGCAGGTTGCTGATAAAGGTGCAGATACATTACTACGGCGGCTCCACCGCGAACTTGTGAGATCCCGTCTCCTCATATACACCCTCGGAGTAGACAGAACATCGAGTTCACCGAGAGATATCATGTGTAGACAGTCATGATGGACGGCAGGTGTCGATTGAGCGCACCGAAGTCCTGAAAGCAAACTCAAAGGAGAGTCCTCTCAGCCTCACCCTCCAACGTCATTGTACCCAGCATTGCTTTGGTTTCAATAGTTCACATTGAGATTGTTTTGATCCCCCCGATGCTGAACGATCCTGGCCCGTCGTAGGCTTGCATCTCAACCCCATTGTATGAACCCCATACAATCTGTGAGTCGGGGATCCAGTACGTGCCGACGTCCTCCATGTGTCCAGTGAACTGGTAGTGAATATCTAAGTTGAAGCCCCCATCCGCCTTGAGCCATGCGAAGCCGATCTCCCGTCTCAGATTGCAGGCGGTGTAGGTGATCGTGCCGAGGGTCATGTTCAAACTGGGCGCCCACGCATAGCACGGGGTGAAGGACTCTCCTGCGGAGACCTGAACCAAGAGAGAAACCCTGGCCACCCAAGTCAGCTTCAGCATCCCAGTGCTCACATAGGATTCTGGGCGTGTGCGACTAACCAGAACTCAATGGACCCATTGATCGGGGTTGGATCGACCGCTGCAGAGAAGTCGGTCACATTGAAAGGGGTAATATCTCTGTGTTGAATCAACCCCGAAGACCTTGTCACTAGGCTGGAAGCAACGCGGGCTAACGAGGCGACTAGAAGAACAGGATGCATGGTGTGGTGCTGGTGAATCGTAGCTCAGCGACCCCATCCGGAGGATATATTTCCTCCTTTGTGACCGCTTTTAGCCATGTGTCGATAATATAGTCAAAAAATTCAGATAGGCAAGACATATAACCGAGCCTCGAACTTATAGGTATATCTTGAAGGTTGGGATGAAACAATACCGGAGCGTCGTGAAGTCATCAACAAATCCGGACCGCGACGCAATTGTTAGAGCGAGCACATCTTGCTGGTGCGAGAAGGCTGCGGTGTACCATGGCTGGTGAAACTGAATCAGGCGTGTAACGGGGCAGAATGGCAAACAAAGAATTTGGTATGTGTCACGGAGCGACTAAGAAAGGGTATCTGTATATCCGGTACTTGATCCCTGATGGATGCCTACGTACAGACGTTAAAGCGATCTCGTAGTCATGGCAAGCTTCAGCCGTGCTAATCCAAGACCATCGCATGTTCTACATGGTTACCATAGAGGACTCGGCAGTTCCTCCTTTCAGTCTTCTTAAAACTGGGCACGTACAGCCAGGATGTACAGTAGCCGTGTGTTGGTAGACGTAATAGCGGACCATTTCCTCGAGGGTTCCGTCGTGGAAGCCGACTGGCCTTGGAGGGCGCATATCAAACATGCCGAACGGCCATGTGGACATCCCCGGAGAGAATTGACACTCAGAGTTGATGACTTGCGACAACGAAATCTTGTCCTGCGCTCGTCCAATCCGGTGGGTAGCCAGCACTCTCACACGCAGGCCTTAAAGCAGAGGACGAACAAATATTGGCGGGAGCAGGAGAACACAAGACAATGATGCGGTCCTCCTCAGTTTAGGCCAAGGACCCCACAGCTGCCAGATCCCTTTCCCCGGACCAAAGTCACCAGCGCGCAACATCGGGCTCACACAATCATGCCACGGTCCGCTGTGATGCTTTAACGACGTAGGTGTGTATCTCGCCGGAGTAGAGCCACAACCGCAGTCCTCTTTGAGGTTTGATCCCGTGCGTGATTGTTGCCGGAATCAAACGTTAGCCGGCGATCTTGCCCGCTGTGAGTATCGACATTTCGTCACTACTCGTGGTACCGTTGTCGTAGAAGGCAAATATAACAACATCCGAGGCGGCAACAGTGCCGGACATGATTCATTCCACCCCCTCTGCCCACTCCAGCCGTCTCCGCGGATTAGACACTGATGGTCTTGAAGACACTAAACTCGGTCCCGGTCGCCACCAAAGTTCCGGGAATCTGCGGGTGCCAATGGGCTTCTTTGACCATATCGTGGTAATGCACAAACAAGAGTTGGGGCGGTACGTCCTGAACACCAGCCGTATCCTTGCTCTCCTCGTCATCCAGCTCCACCGCCAGGTCCCACAAGGTCACCGTGTTGTCGCCCGCAGAGACCGCTACAATGCTGTCGTCGGTCGGGTGCCACTCGACACTGGTGATTTGCTCTTTGTGGTACGAGAAGCTGGCAATCGGGCTTGGTTTGGCAGACGCTGTGTTGCCGCCGCTTGCGCTGGGCTTCCACTGCCGCAGATCCCATACGCCCCACACGCCGTCGTCGTCACCGGACGCAAGGAGATGCGTCGTCTGCCTGCTCCAGTCCATTACGTTGACGTCGGTGTTGCTGATCTGCATGGTTATGGCTGGCTTGCGGCTCTTGCTTCGGACGTCCCAGATACGGATGGTGCCGTCGCTGGAGGCGGAGGCAAATACGGACGCCTCTGAGGGACTCCACTGGATCTCCTCGACGCTACCCGTGTGGCCCTGGAACGGGCGCGTGTCGGTCACCCAGCCCCCGCCGTCGGTGCGTGTCGTGACGTAGATGAGCCCATCATTGTCGCCGGTTAGCAGTTTACCAGCCGGTGCAAGTGGCGACCAGTCAACGGCATAACCTTCCGCCTTGTGGGCGCGAATGGTAGAGATCGGTTTGTTCTGCTGGTTCGTGATGACCGAGCCTGGCGTGTCGAAGGCGGCCAGATGCGGGGTGACGTCGTGTATGAAGACGTTGCCAGACTCGGTCATGGTGGCGGTGAGGGTCGTTGGGGGCCTGGAGGGGTCCTGCGATGGTGTCTGGTGGGCCCGGATGCGGTTGGTCGTGGAGGTCAGCGGTATAGACTTGCACTCGAGGATAGGGTCGGCGTCTTCGTTGTTGTCGTCGTCCTCATCGTCGTCGCTCGACTCGTCAGCGTCGGCACGCTCCATCCGGCTGAGGCCGCTGAGCTTCATCACCATGATGGCATTCTCGCTTGCCCGCGACCCCTCAGCTTGCGTGCCAGCCACAGTGTACATGGTGGCCGGATACACCTTACGATTGTCGCCCAGGCTGTCGCGCACAACGTCAAAGGACAGACACGGCCACGGCGTGCTCAGGTTGTGTAGCATGTCGTACGTGCTGGGGTCGGGGGAGAGGATCTGGCCTGGCTCGAGCTTCGTGCGGCCTACTATGAACGTCCCTGGACCGCTGCCACCGTCCACGTCCATTGCGCCTGTGCCCAACGACAGCAGTCAGCCATCCTCGTTCTTCGCTTGCTCCTTGTCTGTCGCTGCCGGGAGAGATGGAGCAAAGAGGGCTGAGAACTGCCCAAGTACCTAGCTTACCTGCTCTTTCTTCCGCCTCGCGCTCTGCATCTGGTCTCCCGTCAATGCCAGCCTCGAGGATCTCGTCTTCGCTCTCGAACTCGTCCTCGAACTCGTCCTCGAACTCGCCCATCTCGTCGTCAACCCTCGAATCGATGTCCATGGCCTCCGGACGATCGCCGCCTTTGGCGGGGCGCGTGCCATTCTGGGAGTCGGCTGTCCTCTTGGACATGGCGGCGGCTGCTCTGCGTCCTGCTTACGATCGGTCTTCTTTCTGTATTCCTGGGCTGCGATGCCCGAAATTATCTGGCCGTGCTGTAGAATTTTTTTATCTTGTGTGATAAGGATAAGAGATAGGCGCCGCTGGTGTGGCTTGTGAGCTGTGGCTCAGACTCTCAATCGTGGCTTTGTCTCCGTCCGACGCAACTGCGTGACCTCCGTACTGTATTAATAACTAGCGTACTGAATAGGTAGGGTCTCCGTACGGAATAAAGCGTCCCGTACGATACGAAGTAATTAAGGTACCCGCAAACTTGCGGGCCGCAGATTTCATCCGCCATCCACCCGCCACCGCGCTCGCCGGGATCCATTTGCGCGGCCCAAGAGTTATTACGGATGCTCCGTATTTCCACATGACCACCCCTTATGACAATCTTTTCTCGTCTCTCTTTCCATGCATCAACCGGATTCTCCTTCGGCCGCGCAAAGTTGCGAGGAGCGTAACGCAACAGCACGGCGCGCGTGCGACGAGGCCACACAGGATGCGCCGCTTCACGATAAGAAACTTACCGGCTCTCTCCTCCCGCCACACCAGGCCGGCTAGCATAATCATCATCTTCATTACTTTAACGGCACTGTGGAGTTCCGGGCTGCCTCGTGCGTGTATCTTCGGCCAGTGCCGCAGTCGGCCATACAACTACCATACACAAGACGGCCGGGAGATTGACCTCTCAGACCCCGAGGCGCCCTTCGTCGCGTGGCCGTTGGCTCGAGTGTGTAGTGAGACGACGTGGACCCCCGGCCTCGTCTTCATGTGCGACAACAACTCCGGGGGGATTGGCAACATCCGAAGCTACACGCTCACTTGCCTGCGCTATGCTATCGCTGCCGGGGCGACCGGGCTTGTAATGCCCACAATCCGGACCAGATCCGACAACAATCTTGCTGATCTATTCAGCGGACATCGGCCGTTTGACTACTTTTTCGACAAGGAGCACTTTCAACGTGGTCTCCACCTCGCTTGCCCCCAGATCAAGATATATGATGCCGCTGCAGACATCCTAGGTTTCGGTGAACCCTTCAAACCGCAGCAGATCACGCCAAACAAATATGGGTTGAGAGGAGGCTGCGATCGGCGCGAGTTAAACAAGCACACTGACCTCTTCGGACCTCGCTTCCGAAAGTGGCTCAACGAGACCGCCGAGCAACTGAAGCTGCCGCCGGTCGGTACTGATTATCCGAGAGTCATCCGCATGAACTGGGGCGTCCAGTGGGATTTCCCAGTGTACAAGGATGGGCCTGAGTTTGTGGCGACCTTTGGCGGTCTTCTGAAGTTCCAGAAAGACATCTTAGAGCTTGGGAAGCGCACGGTGTCTGCCATGGAACTGCTCGCAACCTCGGGCGCTGGGGGGTCCAAGCAGTTCGCCGGCTTTCACCTCCGGACTGAGAACGATGCCTTGAGTCGATGGCCTGATTTCGACATCCAGAGCAGTGCGTACATCCAACGTGCGGCTGGCCTGGGAGTACGGGCCGCTTACCTTGCCACTGGCAACGCGACTGAGGCGGATAGGTTCAAGACCACAGCCATGTCCCAGGAACGAATCCAAGTCGTGACCAAGCATGACTTGTTGGCGGGTACGCGCGATGGCCTTAAGCAATTAGACTCCCTCAGCTGGGACCAACAAGCCCTGGTTGACTTCATTGTCCTACTAAAGTCCACATACTTTATGGGTGTCAACCCCAGCTCCTTCAGTATTAATGTCGCCGGGAAGAGACACCTACAAAGAGAGGGTCTCTACACCAGACCCTGGAAGGCTGGCGGCGATGGCGACGGAAGAAGCTGGCTGATGGGCAATTACGACTCATACTGGGACGACTGGCTGTTTATGTACGACTCGTTGTGGCCTTGAGCCTCGATCAGGATGTCATCTTGCCGGACCAATATAAGTTATCTTGGATCAACACTTATCCAACTGGCTCACCAACGATCTGCAACAAGCCCGGCAGGATTCTACCCGTGCAATTGTTGTGTTTCGGATTTAAGGAGAGCGCTTCTCTTTCCCTTGGGATGAAGACCTCACGTGCTGTTCATGTCCCCACTTGCCTAGCCTCGATCGATGCAATGTGGTCGAGGGCAGGGCATTTAGCGATGGTCGAAGCAACGCCAGTGTCACAGGCAGCCAGGAGATGTCTTCGTACGCCAGCAACTGTCGGGTTGTTTCCCCAACTTGCAGCCTGTGATTGGCAGGCCCAAGATCGCCAATCTCGATCTCCATCTGATACCAGAGTGAAGTTGCCCACAACCATTTCTGGAAGCTGCTTGCATTTTTCCTCGCTCGGCCTCCCTTGGCGCTTGGATTTGGCCTTCTGGGCACGCACCGCGAACATTCTATGCATCGCCGCATTGATTCCGAACCCAGCTCCCGGATTCATTTGTCTTTGTCTGAGAGTCCAAGGATCTTGCCTGCCTTCTAGTACCTAGCCATCGTTATCCAACGGTTGGTGGCGGCCGTGGCTCGCCGAGACTCTTGGCTGCACACTTGGCGCGGCCCGTCTCCGCTCAGATTTCTCCCAAGCAGGAAGCTCGATAGATTGCAAGCTTGGCGTTTAGGTTCTGGGGCTCGATAACGATTGCGAGAATGTATGCATTTTTTTGTTAATCGCTTGGCACCTGCGTTCTTCGGATCTCGGCGTCGCGGCGATGATGGCTAATCTCGAGTCGCGCTTGAATCCGGCCAGTCTCGAGCTTATCGGCCGGGTCTATCGCCAAACCCCAGCATTGCCAAGATATCAATCAGAAAGTGTCTAGAAGAGCCCATGTTGTGGAGGCGACGGAGAGATCAGCGTGTCGCAGAATGGGTTACATTGCTGTTGTCTTATTTATATGCATCCATGCTCCCCGTCGCCATCCTGCTCATCGACCACGCATCTAGTCCCTGCCCCTCATCGTCTCTGTTGTGAGTGCTTTGGGATCATTTTCCCCGCCGAACTTGGACATGACATCCTCAGATATGATCCAGCCGGAGAAGACGTCGGCGGCGTCTGCCGCCGAGGATCTGCCGGTTCACATGGGGGCGGCAGAGAAGGAGGCCAGGGCTTCTGAGCAGGCGGATGATCTCAAGACAGAGGCAAGCGACGATGATCAAATCACCGACCTCTTCGTCCCTTTCCCGCCGGCGAAGGGGATCGAGCCGGAGGCCAGTCCACTCACCTTTCGCGCCATTGTTACTGGCATCGTTCTGGGATCGCTCGTCAATGCATCTAACGTCTATCTTGGTGTGTTACCCTCAGCGCAAGTCTTGTTGCTGATCCTCCTGTTACACTTACAAACATCTCCCAGCGGAAGTCAACTAACTTGGCCCTCCGTCTGCTAGGTCTCAAGACTGGCTTCACGTTTTCAGCCACCATGTTCGGTGCCATCTTCGGCTACGGAATTATTATCTTGCTTTCGAAGACGGCGATCCCAATTCTCGGGGGCCACTTTGGCCCTCAGGAGAACAGTATCATCCAGGCTGCCGCTACCGGCGCGGGCGGCATGTCCGGTGTTTTTGTGGCCGGTCTTCCCGCTATGTACCAGCTTGGGCTCCTGAGCGAGAACCCCCGGGATGACTTTGGGCGCATCCTGACCATTACTATTGTCTGCGCAATGTTTGGACTCTTCGCCGCCGTGCCGCTTCGAAAGTTTTTCGTTATCAATGTCGCTCGAGAGCTGAATCTCGTGTTCCCGTCTCGTAAGTACAGAGCAGTCCGTGACCAGAACACAGATGACGAGATTGACAAGTGGATCTAGCAACTGCAACTGCTATGGCCATTCGATCTATGCACGCTGTCGGGACAGGCGCTCAGGACGCCGTCCGTAAGATCAAGACCCTCGGATATTGCTTCATCGGGGCCTGTGTACACACTATTACGAGCCAGTACGCCCTTGGCATCATGCGCGAGTGGCACATCTTCACGTGGTTCTACATCTGGAGTGACTACACCAACTGGGCGCAGAACATCGACAACTGGGGCTGGTACATCCTCTTGACCCCGGCCTTCTTCGGCTCTGGGATCTTGGTAGGCCTGAACGCCGCCATTTCCTGGTTCCTCGGCACAGTAGTTGCCTGGGGAATCATCGGGCCCGTTCTGGTCAAGTACGGCGAGTGCATCGGCATCGCATCTTACGATCCCGACTCTAAGTGGGCTCCTATCATGAGCTTCAACTCTATGTCTCACATTGGCCAGCCCGGCTGGGTGCCTTCGCCTCGCTACTGGATGCTCTGGCCAGGAGTCATGGTGCTTGTCGTGTACAGTATGGTTGAGTTTCTTATCCACATCAAGGTGTTGTACGACGGCGCCAAGTTCGCGTTCCGTGAGGCATCGCGGTCAATCAACAACCGCCTTCAGGCCCGTGGCAAGCACAACGCTTTCCTTGCCCGCCAGGCGGCTGCCATTGACAATGACAGCAGCCTCATCGAAGATTTCGCGCCGAAGAACCAACAGGTGCCGACGTGGGTGTGGATGGTCGGGACCCTCGCATTTGTCGCCGTCGCTTGCATCGTCTGCGAGTTGCAGTTCCACATGAACGCCGGATTGGCAATCCTGGCCTGCATCCTCGGCCTTCTCTTTGCCTTTCTGTCCATCTACGGCGGCGCCGTCACTGATGTGACGCCTCTGACCGCCTCCGCCAAGGCCTCACAGCTCGTTTTCGGTGGCATTACCGCCGGTCACTACGACCAGAAGTCAGCTCAACGTGTCAACCTCATCGCGGGTTCCATCGCATCAGGGACGGCAAACGTGGCATCCGACTTGACGTCCGACTTTCGCGTGGGATTCCTGTTACGTACTCCACCGCACTTGCAGTTCTATGCCCAGGCTGTTGGCTGCGTCGTGTCGGTCTTCCTCGCGCCGGGTATCTTCGTCCTGTTCATGGCTGCATATCCCTGCATCTACAAGGAAGGATATGAGACATGTCCCTTTAGCGCTCCATCTGTCTTCGCATGGCGCGCCGTCGCTGAAGCCGTAACTGATCCAGACATTCCGATTCCCCTTTCCAGCGCCATCTTCTCCGGCGTCATGGGCGTCATTTGCATCGTTCAGGCCCTCGTCAAGAACTTCTACCTCGTCGGCGAACGATACAAGTACCGTGCCTGGCTCCCGAATTGGATGTCTATTGGCGTCGCGTGGGTTCTCGGTGCTGACAGCGGCTATGCCAACACCGTGTTCTTCGGCGCCGTGACGGCGTGGTGGTGGAAAAAGTATTGGCCCGTTGGTTTCGAGACGTACGCCTTCGCCGCCGCCGCCGGTCTGATCGCCGGCGAAGGCTTTGCTGGTGTCATCAATGCAGCCATCGAGCTGAGTGGCAACGGTGGTGGCTCGGCTGGTTCGTCTATTGCTTATCCAGGGGGTGAATGGTAGACCGGAGACGTAAACGCGGTGGTGCCAATTGCGTGGTCGTACCAATTCTGATCTCGCATGTCATATCTATGAGCAAAGGCTAAGTTGAATGCTGTTGATGTAGAACTTCACTCTCTTTGTACCAGATATGCTCTAGGAGGACGCGATCATGTCAAGCCAGTTCGTGCAAGTTTTTCCACAGTTGCCACTATGTCAAGTATTCGCAGCACGCACACCTGTAGGAGGTAATTATGCTACAGTCTATCGCCCAACCGCCTGGATGGCCTTAGGCTGATGATACATGACTTTATGGCAGGCACACCTTTCTTTGGCACTGGCTTCTCCTGGTGCCTCTGGAGGTGCCTCTGGCTGCTTTTCTCGTGGTCGAGGATGTACGTGAGCCCTAAATGGATGGATGAGACACGGAAAGCAAGCAGCCCAGAGTCCACTAGCTGAGATGGCTCTTCCAATGAGCTACCGCGTACAGGGGGGATATCTCCAACCATAAGCTTTTAAAGCTTTGCGTTCACTGAAATGCCGCACCCCCCATCGCGGTGCTTTTAAGAAATATGTCCATGACTACCTATCGATGTTAACATGCAGTAGACAACATCCTTTCTCATGTATGAAACTTTCCAGGGCGTTGTCTCATCTATTCATCTGAATTCTTTCCGCGCAGCTCATGAACATGTAACATCCCGGCTTCTTATCCTCTGGGAGTTCTATATGTAATTGGAACCTTTACACAATTTAATTTAATCCGTTCTGGCCTCCGCACAGACTTGACTCCATTAGCCGTCTCGACCAAGTTCATATGGGGAGTTTTACTTTCAATCAAAACGCTGCATGCGCGATGATGCCAAGACTAGAGCCAATCTCTACACTCACAGTTGAGTTTGTGTTGAGCGTCGTTAGGGAACTCCAGCATGGCAAACTCCTCACCCACAGCTGAGATCGAGACAGACATATAGGTCTCAATTAGGTCTGTAACCACGAGATGGAGGATAAAATATTTCCTGTGCCCACATGCGTCAGTGCAACCCAGGGCCATTAGTCGTCAGGATTACTTACGATTGTCGTCAACTACCAGACGAGGATTTCCTGCTCACGGCTCCGAAGCACACCAATCTGGAGCTTCCTATAGATTCTAATTTTGGTGATCTATGAAAGTTGAGTTTTTTTTTATTCAGCCCTGGAACATTCTTGCCCTCCTCTGAAGACGTTTCCAAACCTCTGGTAGGTGATATCCAATGCGAGGAGGGAGGCATCAAGGGCCTCAATCATTTGTTGTAATTCGCCTTTCCAGACGCCCTGTTGATCTTGATGCTTGAGTAGCTGTCGACAGTTGTCCTGCACCGTTTCATATGCGCCCATGAGGAAATGGACTTGGAGGTGGACAGCACGAGCCACGACAATATCGCAGTGTCCCAGATCGGTGCAGAAGGCCCTGGTAACACCTTCGTTTAGCTTGTCCGTTACGGACATCAAATCAGCCCTACCGCACATGCGGTCCCGAGCCTGAGCCGGCATTCCAACTCGATCCGAGACATGACTGTGGTGTGAGTGAGGCTGCGGTTGATCGTTGTCCATACTCTCACTAGCCCGCTTAAGGGAATGCTCCTTGTCGGGTTCCACAAAGGTCGATGTTGGCGACTCCGACAAATCAGAGGCGCGACTCAACAAACATCCCAGCTCCCGTAGGTTCTTCTTGCACTTGATCTTCCGTAGGGTGTGACGGTTCTTGGGCCTAGGTGCAGGTATAGCTGCGTCGCCTTTATAGAAATCCCTTGTGTCTGGTAAGACTGAAATGTATTCCTCTGCCAGCATGGAGGCCCTGTCGCCTACTTCGCTGAACGAAGTAGTTGACCCAACCTGAGAAGCTGAAACATGAGCAGTTTCGACGTTCCAATCTGGCACCCTTGCCATGGCCGTATCTATGCGACTGACTAGTCTTCTTCCTGGCTGCTTCGTCTCTGGCTTCTGCACTCCACTTGCTCTCGTTAATTCGGTCCTCTCTTCTCTTTGATCACCTAAGAGCATCGTCTCTGGGACTTCAGATTGTGCGATTCCGCATGTGGTCTTACAGACAGACCCATCGTACCCGTGGTTTATGGATACGACCGCCTGCGATGGCGACGCTTGGGCGACGCTTTCGCGCTTGCTCGGTCTTATTTTTCTGAACCTTTCTTTTATTCGCCCCGGCGTCGGTGGATGGAGATCTCGTCGAAGGGAATCTGAGACAAGATCCCATTTGATATCTTGCGTTGACATTGTTCCTCGTCGAAAGGCAATGAGTGTTGCTGCGTAAGGTGTGAGTGAGTAGGCTATGATGGATGATTCGCTGCCATTGCCCCAAGATCCTACAAATAGACAACCCTTCTTATACGTCGTGCTTGTAAGCTAAACAGGCTCAGATGGGCCTACTGCTAAAGGAGGGTAGAACGAGTTGCGCTAGTCAAGTATAATTCCCCCCTGCCCAACCATGTGTGGTACTACATGCGGTCTTGCTTGCCCTGTGTAGACTGACTGAGGTTGCCAAGAAGTCGTAGGTTGCATACTTTTTTTACTGACCTAGGCCATTTTGCTAAGATCATTACAACCAGCATTGACATAGACTCGATCATTATGCTGTAGAACCATGCATGAGAGGCCAGTTTATCAGGACTTCACGCCGTAAGCTCACTAGATTTGACGCCACGGACGCAAGTCATCGGCTAGTCCGAAGCAAGTCACAACAGCCGCAGGGATGCATATGCTCAATGCTCGACTGCCAGATCTGTTCGTACTGACACCTGGATAGAACAGGGTGTTGTAAAGTGCCGTGGCCTCTATTCACGACTCCATCAATGTGCAGGGTTAGTGTCTTAGCCCGTCCTCCCGCGTCTGTGCTACCTATCATGATCCATCTACCGAGCCGGGCATGGTGGCTACCGGCAATGCGGCCCACCACTTCGGCCTTCGTTAGTTACATTTCCCCATGACGGCTCCGCAGACCTTGCCTTTGCCACAAATTCCCCCCGCCAGGAAAGCAGTCTGCATTCAGTCGCTAGATACACCACCATCTGGAGCGCCACCCCCCGAGACTAGATCCTTGCTCGTTACGTCAGTAGATAAGCTAGCTGCACGGAGGACTCCAACAACCTCCGGACTGTATCGGCTCCTCTGACCTTCGGGAGCCTCCGATATAGGGAAACTTGAGATCTTCATTAGCGTGATGAGCCTAGCCCAACGCTAGACAGCGCCAAACTCCGTTGCAGTGGAGGTACCTTGAGGCAAGGGGTCTAGCTCTGTCTGTGCGTCAGCTGGGTCAGTCCAGCCTTCCCTTTCGTCCTTGACCACCCTCACAAACAGGGCGTCCAAGATGCACGCAACGAGGGCGATGCCGGCGCCGAAGGAGAGGGCGGCTCTAAACCCGAGAACCTGATCCACCCTCCGCTTATTCACCTCGGTCTCGACGGTGCCGGCAAAGCCGAGCCCGAGACTCGTACCGTACAAATTGAGAGTGCCAATCAGAGATGCAGCTATCCCCTGCTGATTCCGTCGAACGCTGTTGCACGCGATAATCTGGGCTGCGACGTAGACGAAGTCAGGGCAGAAGGCCATGAAGATAGTCGCCGGGAATACTTGCGCCCAGTAGGTTTGGTGCACTGGCATCGTAGCGAGAAGAACGTTTGCAACTAGTATTGTCGCCGACCCGATTGCAAGTATCCACTGCGCCGCCAGGCGTGGAATCAACCATGCGGCGACAACAGTGCCGACCGTGGCAAAGATGGCAAAAGGCGTCCACTCGAATGCGAACTGAAGAATACTCTTTGACTGGAGGAGTTGCAGCCACGCCACCATATACCAGATGAAGATGCCGTTAGACATAAAGCTCAGAAGAGCGACCAGAACCAAGGCCACGAAGGATGGTGCCGTCCATATGTCGAGTGGCATGATAGGAGACTTGGTAAATCTCTTCTCCCAGGCAACGAACAGCAAGAATACGACGATAGAAACGACGAGGATGGCAATCACGAATGGGGTATCCCATCCGCTTGCAGGAGCTTGGCTGAGAGAGTGTTAGGTCTAACTCTGACAATTCCAACGCCGGCGAGTGACTTACTTCCAGGCAACGTTGAAGAGGATCAGCCCACCAGCTCCCAGAGCGGCGCCAATCCAGTCAATTTTCCCACCTTTGTCGACAGGCTTGTCATTGGGGATGAGGCAGCCTAATACGCCAAAAACACATGCTCCAGCAATTGCCCTAGTCATGCATCAGCATCCAGGGAGTACGCGACGGTGGCAGGGCAGCGGACATGCTGAAGAAGATCCAGTTCCAATTCACAAACTCGATGAGGGCACCTGCCCAAATGGCGCCAATGTAGCCACCGATCGGGGCAGATGCGCCGAAGAAAGCCAGAGTGATGTTCCGCACCTTCCCTGGGGGTATGGTTGTGCTGATCAATGCTACAGCGTTAGGCATGATCAACGCCCCCCCAATGCCGGACAAGGCCCGCGCGACGTTGAAGCTTACGAAGCTGGTGCAGAACCCATTCACCAAAGACCAGATGACCAGCCAAATGGCACCAATTCCCAGAACGTTGCGGTGTCCATACACAGCTCCGAGTCGGCCACTCACAAGCACGAATGTTCCTTGCGTGAGGCTTTTAGAGAAGGGTCAAGTCAGCAAATCATCTCGGCACGAGTAGGGACAGAGACCAACGGATATGAGGCAGCAGCCCAGTTGGCTTGCCCAGGGCCAACTGGAGCCCCCAATGCCTTGCTAATCTCGAGGCCAGCGGCGAGGCCGACCATGTTGGACACCATCTGAGCGAGACCTGTGAGCAAGACTAACCACGCTGTTCAGGAGGATTTAGTGCCAACCTGCACCATGTTGCTAGACACAATCAAAACGATGATTGCCAACGTTCGACCTTTCCCGACCGGCCTTGACAGTTCCTGTCGGGATACATTTATTGAAGAAGAGCTTCCCAGCGTGTCTGCGAGGGCTGGGGGAGCTGGCGAGTGGCTTTGGCTCATGCTTCGCGATTGCTGCCCCGTGCCACCTGATCGGCCAGGCATATCCAAACGCTGTGTTCAAGGCCTGGTGTGGAATCGTGAATGAGCTACCCGGGTACACCGCTGTCACGCTCAGTCACCCCTCCCTTGATCTGATAATCAACGACGGATTGGACAAGGGTCACGTGAGCTCGGTCCCGGGCTCCCCGCCTGAGAGGTCCGTCATCCCCGTCGTCCTTCCTGACTATCCAATGATACTTCGAGGATCAGCCGATGGCCGTTTGTCTATCACGTGACCAGGTTTCCAGCGACGACGGCCCCCGCAATAACAAGGTCGCAGATTCATTCTTGGGAGGGAATCGGCTCCAACTCCATCCAGCCTCGGCCTTTCTGCTAACGAACTCGTTTGCCCTTGGTCTTCTTCTTTCTTTCCTAGAGAGGTCCAAGCCAGAGACCGAATTTGGTTCTCGAGGATTCATGTTTCACCGCTGGCAGCCCCCCCTCCTCTACCGGTATGTCTTTGGCGGAGGTCGGCCCGTAGGTATGATGAGCCCTCCAGGGCACGACGATCTTCGGATTAGTGAGCCATCACTTGTCGCCCCCTTCCGTTTAAGCAACTGAGGCATTTGTCGGGCTACATATCGTTTTTTTTCTTGGCTTCCGTCCCGTGTTGAGCATCATGAGTGCGCTTGATGAGGAAATCAGGCTGTATGATCGACCGGCGAACAACTGCTGCCACTTTCAGCTTGGCGGAAACCAATGACTAGGGCGAAAGATGGCGCTTTTCTACGTGCGCATCAATCCCCAGCCTTATCCACATAGACCAGGGATGCAAGCCACCGCGCTGCAATATCGCGGCTCCCCAATCGCTTAATCTATTAAGGCGATTGTTCCCTTCACCTCCCAAATCAACAGCCGCAACAGGCGGTCCTGTCCTCTCCCCAGTCATAAGCCTTGCTAATTTCCCGACAAAAGACAATCTTGGAGGGAGGAGGTGTATGCTGCACGTGACCACGTCTCCCAGCCTGCTACGGTCTGAGGTTATCTGTAACGATGATGGTAGATATATTGGAGTTTCCATGATACAGTGGCACTCGGGACTAATTATTGGAATGCAGGGACGGCCACGCCCATCCGCGCTGCCTTCCCTGTTACAATTAGCACTCACTATTTCTTTGCGAAGAGCCACTCCCGTCGCAACTGTTGTGTTCTATGAAATTGGCAGTGGTGCGGTGAATAGAAATATGTAGGGCTATAGAGAGTGGCGCGAAGAAACACTGAGGCTGGCTCAATATCGATCCCGTGGACCACGGGGGTGCGTGGCCCTTAACTGCCCGATGGCCTCCGTTGGCGAGATCTCGTCAACTATACTAGTGGGTGGTTAGTGGGCGGATCGAATGGACGGTCTCGGTTATTATGTTTATCCGACCGGCTCCGTGGGTAAGGCACCTAAGGTAAGGTACCTACTGTACCGTAAGGTGCTCCGTGCTCTGTGGTGCCCCACCATCTCGTAGCAGCGAATTTGACTCATCATTGCTTTGCTTTGAATGCTTGGATCACTTTTTTTTGACGGCGCTCTTCTTCGACCTCTAGCAGGCGCATTACCATCATTCGTTCATGCGGACCCTTCGAGAATCTCGTATCCAGGCAAGCCGCATTCTCAACAATCGAACCTTCCGACTTGCAACCCCGAGTTTCCGCTCCTTTTGCGCCGACGACCGTATCTGCGCGCGCGCCGTGTGGCATCGCAGCTGCAGCCCAATCTCGAGTCGAACACCGTGCCGCAGACCCTTTTGCTCCTCCTCCTGCCCCTCCTCCCTGTCCGACGGACTCGATCGACACACAATGGCGGCGGAGAAAAGCGGCAAGGTGAGCTTCCAGCTCAAGACGCCAAAGGGCACTAGAGACTGTACGTCGCGGAGCTGGACATTTCCAATGCTTCCCCTTCCTGGCTGACATGTACAAACAGGGATGGGCGCCGACATGATCCTACGGTAACCGCGACCTGGATTTCCGCAGACCTAGCTCGACCGCTTACTCACAGCTCACCTAGTGAACGGATCTTCGAGACGATAACGTCCGTTTTCAAGCGTCACGGCGGTACCTCCCTTGACACGCCCGTCTTCGAGTTGAAGGAGATCCTGGCGGGCAAGTATGGTGAGGACTCAAAGCTCATCTACGACCTGGCCGACCAGGGTGGAGAACTCTGCGCGCTCCGCTACGACCTGACCGTTCCGTTTGCGCGCTGGCTGGCTATGAACACCTCGATACAGCAAATCAAGAGGTATCAACTCGCCAAGGTTTACCGGAGAGATCAGCCGGCAAGTCACAAAGTCCTCTCTGGGGCGCCTAGGATGACCGTTGACTAATGCAGCTTTAGGCAGTAGCCAAGGGCCGCATGCGGGAGTTCTTCCAGTGTGATTTTGACACGGCCGGCACTTATGATCCTATGGTTCCCGACGCCGAGATTCTCCGCATAATGTGAGTCGAACCGTGCGTCGTGCCGCAAACCAACGGCCGCCACCTGCAACTCGGGGCGATGCGCTAACTAGATGCAGAGTGGAGGTATTTGAGGCTCTTGGGCTGAGGAACGAAATTACGATCAAGCTCAATCACCGGAAAATCCTCGACGGTCTCTTCGCTGTTGCGGGTGTTCCAGCGGAGAAGATCCGCTCTATCAGCTCCGCCGTAGACAAGCTCGACAAGCTACCGTGGGCGGATGTCAAGAAAGAGATGGAAGAGAAGGGACTTTCACCAGAGGTTGCTGACAAGATTGGCGAGTATGTGATGCTTCACGGAGGCCGAGAACTCCTGGACACCCTCAAGTCAGACGCCCAACTGTTGGCCAATGACGATGTCGCCAAAGGTCTGGCAGATCTGGATCTCCTCTTTCGCTACACCGATGCACTTGAGGTCACGGACAAGATCTCATTTGACCTCTCTCTGGCGAGAGGTCTTGATTACTACACAGGACTCATCTATGAGGTGGTAGCGCCTATCTCTGCCCCGCAGTCTCAGGGCAAGTCTAAGAAGAGGGGCAGCAATGACGATGATCTCTCAAACGATCCCTCCGTTGGTGTCGGTAGTCTTGCTGCAGGTGGACGCTACGACAACCTGGTCAACATGTTTGCGCCCAAGCGTGCCATGCCTTGCGTCGGCGTGTCCTTCGGCGTGGAGCGTGTGTTTACGCTGCTGAAGGCGAGATTGGAGAAGGAGAAGGCGACCCTGCGGTCCAGTGAAGTTGATGTTTTCGTCATGGCCTTTGGCGGAAAGACGTTCAACGGTTTCCTGTTGGAGCGGATGGCGATTGCCAGCGAGCTATGGCGAGCTGGGATCAAGGCGGAATACCAGGCGAAAGTGAAGCCCAGGCTGCCGCAGCAGTTCAAGGCCGCCGAGGCTGGCGGCGTTCCCATCGCTGTGATCCTTGGTGAGGATGAGCTGGCAGCGGGCAAGGTCCGGTTGAAGGTGCTCGGGCTTCCCGATGGCCACCCCGATAAGGAAGGATCTTTGATTCCGAAAGATGACCTCGTTTCGGAAGTCAAGAAGCTGTTAGCTGACAGCTCGGGGGATCTGGCGTCCGCAGCAAAAAAGCTGTCTATTTGACGGATATATATCTTGGGATCTAGTATCTCTGGCAGAAGGGGGCCATGAAAAGGCGGATCATAGATTTGTGGTAGCTGACGGAATAGATAGGCTCCTGTCGCAAGACTCGATAGTCGCGTGTTGCCCACATCAGGTACTCTGAGCTTCTGTCTGAATTCTAATATCCGAGCATCACCCCCGTTTAGCTAACCATAGGCCCAGCCCCAGCGCACTCACTGTTGCAGTCGCGAAGCCCAAGCGCCGAAAGAAGCGCGCGAGCAGGATCTTGTACAGAAACTTCCTCTTGGCCAATAGCACTCTCCTCTCGTTCGCATGCGGGTACGGAATCGCGGGCACCTCCTTGCCGAGAAAGTCGCACAACGGCTCCCACCCGTCACTGTGCCTGAAGACGAGCATCCTCTCCGGCGCCACGTTCGCGTACACGTCGCGGAAGAACTTGTCGTACACGTCGCTGTGGGCTGCACGCATCTCCGCGATCGAGTCCCCACGAAAGAAGGCCCGAACTATGTCCCAGCGGACCTGCTCGCTGATGTCGCCTGCGACTGGGCTGACGACCACACGCACAAAAGTCCCCCACCAGGAGCCCAGCGTCTCGCGGAAGTAAATCTCGTCGGTGCTGTCCATCCACCGCTGCTTGTCCGTCTCGACGACAACGACCTTGGCGTCCGGGTAGGTGCGAGCAAGCTCGACAGTGAAGCACGCAAGGATCTCCGTCACTGCGTCGTAGTCCCCGTACGCGGAGTCCCACTGCTCCCGCGTCCAGGGTTGTTTGGGCTCTGCCCCGTATGACCTGGCGATGCGAGGGGAGTGCGCCATCAGCGCCTCCCTGAATTTGGCCCATTGTGAAGGTGGCTCAGTGTGCGAGTGATAGGTGCGGTAGCCGATCTCCGTCAGGGCTGTGGCGATAGAGAGCGTTCCGCTCCGGGGCAGCGCGGCAACAATCACCCCCTTGCTGAGGCGACTTGGCTGTATTCTATCTGTCATGATGAAGGAAGGCGACCAGTCCGTCCGCTGTAAAAGGCAGTCAAGTCCTTGAACTCTCTTACACATTCTCAAAAGCCAGTGCACCTCGGGGGCACGTTATTTATCTGCGGCATCGGGGAGCGCCATAAGCCCCGACAGCCTCTCGGTGCCGGAAGGCTCTGCTTATGTCGACATGTGGGTTTTAACTTCCTGGTGATGAAGTTCCATGTGTACCCCCTGGTCGTATGGCGGCCTAACACGCGTAAGACTGCGTCAGCCCTAGAACCTCTGTCATAGGAAGTGTATCAGCAGGAGCTATGAACCGCGAACAAAAGAGGCATCTCTTGATATCATAGTAATGACAATATCCGATTCTGGTAAAACAGGCCGCTTACAATAGCGAGATCCGATGGCTGAAATGTGCACGTAAGCTGATGCAGTGTCACCGTACCGATGAGAATATCCCATTGCTCAGACTGCTGCTAGTTTACTCGGAGGTCTGAGCTCATTTCCACGGCTGATCACACATGATTCATGACTACCTGGATACATAATCATACAGTTCTGCGACCTACTCAAGATACTCAGTTGGGTGTCTCGTCTTCTTCAACCCCACCGCACTCCCCGTCCCACTCAGATGCTTCATCAGACACCCAGCCCTCAGCCGCATTGTCGCTCTCGAAGGCATTGCCTCGGGCGCCGCCAGTCGGCGCCACAACGCAGTTCTCGGCAGCTGTAACCCGGTTCGCAAAGAAATGATGCTCCCGAGTGAGCGGCCTAGCGTGGCACAAGTACCCCATGGGGGTGTGCATGACGTCCTGTCCATGCCTGCGCACTGACAACCAGTCCAGCATGAAACTAAATGGATGCTCCGTTAACAGCCCACGCTCATTGCTCATCGTTTTTCTGTCGAAATAATGACGAAGGTCGTCATACTCTTCGAAATTAAAGTAAAGGCGGCCGGCCAAGATGCCGAGCTCAATAGTGAGCCGTGTGGGAGGAGTGTGGCCTGTTGGCAAGCGAGGCAGCGCGTAGTATGCCAGGTCGTTAAAGACAGCCATGTCTCTCGTAATCGGCGCGGAATATGTCACGAGGTGCGTCGCCGGCTTCGTTGCGCTTCGTAAGAGCGGGATAAGCAACTCCGCTTCCTCAGTGATGATAACGAGGCCCAGTGCTTTGGCGGGGCAGTACAACATCCACTCGATTGGGCGCTGAGTGAGATTGAGCGGTTAGCTGGATTTTGATTAAACTATGAGTGGATCCGCGTGGTACATACCAGGAAGTTGTCGTTCGGTGATTGAGCACTCGCGTCGATAGTCTTCATGAACTCGGCCGACACAAAGAGCGTCGAACTGGTGCCACGGACACCGAACTTGGTGCCGGTGCGGGTTGTCTTGACCGCATCAAAGGCGTCTAGAAACCCAACCTTCCTAGTGAGTTCCCCAGTCTCTGCAAAGTGTCTTATCGCGTCATGAAGGCCCGGGAATTCTAGTGCGTCAAACGATGGCTGCTTCTGCACCTGTCGTACCTCCTCAACCTGAAACTCAACTTCCCGCTCTTGCTCAACTTCATCCAAGGCGGAGTAGCATGTGTCGGCCACGATCGTGGTACGCTCTTCACGCTTCTGCCAGAGGGCATCTGCGATCAGCTTGAGCTGCCGCGAATAGCAAGGCTCCGCTGACTGAGATGGCCCGGTGCCGACGCCACTGTACATTTGCTCAAGCGTCTGGATGTCTTCGGTCCGTATCAAGCCCAAATACTTCTTGAGTTGATACCTATTCGACAGGAAGTTTGGGTATTCGTTAGAAGCGTGTTGGCGGCGAAGAAAGTCGGCGCCTTGGGCCAGATAGAGATGCTGAAGGTTTTGGTTGCCTAAGCATGTCTGCTCCAGAAGCCAGCGGACAACATGAGGGGACTCAATCATGCCCGGGCCGCCAATTCCACAGAAACTGCGGATGCTCCTGTGGACCTCAAGAGGAGCGACGAAAACGACGGACTGGGTAGATCCGAGCTGGCGGAGTCTCATTGCGGCTATAATCATCCGTCAGAAAAGGAGAGCAGGTTTCGACATAACAAGATGCTTACCTTGCACTGTGTGGTCCTTGGTTTGGCCAAGTCCTAGAGTAAGGGCGCCACGAATTGAGCGCGGCAGTTTTAGATCAGTGCCGCGCGTGTGGGCCTCGTCGATGTACACCACACAATGGTCAAGGCTTTTGGCGAAGGGAGTTCTGACTAGCGGAGCTGATTTTGCCCGCTTATCCCTGAAAAGGACTTGCGGCTGGTGATCGGGTGCGAAGAAGACGGCAGCTCTGGCGCCGGTGTCGTGGGCCAACCAAGCGGCAGCCACGTCCTGATTCCTCATTTCCAGGATGTTCGCACCAGCGTCGATCAGGACGCGAATGCCCTCACTAGCGAGCAATTTCAGAAGATCATCCTCTGAGAACCGCCTCCCGCTATCATGCGCAGCCACCATGTATCTCCGATTCCGCTCCTGTAGGAGGTACGTGAGCACCTCAGCGTTGGTGTGGGCGAAGGTAGGGAGATCACCCTGCTGAATGGTTAAGGGTAGCAGCATCTTGTTGTCGTTCGTTCCGCTGAACCCGGTAGTTCTAGCTACCTGAGCATTCCCACTAGAGGCGTCAAAGAGAGGCACATCCCAGCCTGACAGTTGCAGCTTCACCGAGAACTGCTTTACGTGAGCGGGGAAGACAAAGTGGTTCATGAAATGATTCAACACAGTCCTATCAAAGCGCAGGTGTTCCCACATCTCGCCAAGCTGGTCGCCGTCGTCTACGTTGATCATGTTCCAGTGTCGGAGATGCTCGGGGAGTGTGTGGCACGTGTATATCCATCGATCGTACTCAGCAGCCGGATCGTCCGACGTGAGAACGCGCTGCAGCCCGTCCATGAACTGAGACTTATTGAGGCCGGAGTAGTAGAATGCCAAACATGTGAGGATGATTGCGACGTCTGGGTGGCCCCATTCGGCTTGCTCCGAAGGAACCCCTTTCGCCTCATATGGAACAGCAATAGGATCCCGTGAGGGATGAAGTCCGTACTGGACGTTCCATCTCTTCTTCAAACAAACACTGAGAACTCCCCGAAGTAATAAGCCACGGGCGAGCAATAGTAGGTCCACTGCCGCAGTCTCGTTCGCGAATGCACCGGCAGCCTTCTTGACGAGTTCGGGGTCTGCGCCGCTATCGGTGAGTGCAGCTTTAATGTTGCCCCTTGCTTCCTCGCTAGCTCCGTCTTCCACCCGAAACATAGGAGTGCGACCGTCGCAAATGTCCTGAGCGATTTCTTCTTCGAGACACCGCTCAATATCTGGTTGGAGAAGGTGAATGATTGGGTAGCCACCCGATCGAGGTATCACCTCGATGCTTTCCGGATATCGTAGGCTAAGACTGTGAATGCGGTCTTCGACAAGTGCCAGGATCGACTGGACTCCATACCATCGGTGCGGATGCCCGTCGACAGAATTCTGCGAACCGCTTGGGTAGATCAACTGAGTTTTGACTGCCAGTGTGAAGTCTGACTCGTCCAAGATGTCGCGACAGTGGCGCGAAATCCACGACTGGAAGTCGACCATGGCGATTCCAGACTCATTCTTGCAGTCGACCAGATGCTGCAGTCCGCTCAGCTTGTGAGAGAGAATGTATTCAGGCGCGCACAGGGCAATGCCACCAGCTACACGCATCTTCTCGTGCTGAGTGATGTATAATTGCAATGCTCGGTCGGTTGTTGGGCTCTTCCGAGAAAACGGAATCTGTCGAATCTCGCGGCCGACTAGGCCTCCAAGGCGAGCTTGCAAGGACTGCAAGGTTTGGAAGAGCAACGACTTTGGAACTATGACACGGCAGAGATTCTTCCTGTTGGCAAGCATTGAAACAGCCATAGGCATGATACAGGAGGTTTTGCCTATAATCCAGTCAGCTAGTGCATGGATTGCTACATGTGAAGAAGGGGAGAATACCTTTGCCCATGTTCATCTGCAGTACTGCATTGTGTTCAGACGCAGGGGATATGGTTGCTTGTGCAACTTCAAACTGCTGTTCACGGATCAAGATATCACTGTCCAGCTCCAGAAGCAGCCAGTCCGGGAACTCCATGGGGTTCCAGTTTGAGTGACCAGCGTTTGCGAGCTCCTCCTCTTCTCGGCTCGGATCACCTTCCCCAATAGCCGCGTGAATCCTACAGGTACGTTGTAATGAGGTGAGGAGGCAACCATACTCAACGATTGCTTCCTTCATGCCCTTACCGAAGGAGCGCTGGGCGGTCGACCTAATCTGTTCGAGTAGACTTGTCGTAGACATACATGGCCACAGATCCCCAGCATCAAGCCAAAGAAGTGCTTCGTGGCCATCTTTGAGAGCAGCCCGGATGACTTCGACCTGGAATATGCACTGTAACTTGGCCTCTGCCACGGCGCGGCGGTGATCTTCATGCGTGGCTTCCGGGCCCTCAATCTTTAGATCGGCTGGTAGTCTTTCCAAGACACGCAGGCTCTGCATCAGATCTACTCCGTATTGCTGACGTAGCGGATCTTCGGAGGCGACGAATGACTCGAGGATCTCTTCAAGCTCTGCATATTCCCCCCTATCCGCCGCTTTGCCGCTGAAATCACCGAAATGTTGTCTCGAGTTGAATTCAGGCTGCCCCAGCACTATGGAATGTTCATCGCTTGCGTCAATTCCGACCTTGCAAAGAAGATGCCGAGACAAAGACGGTAGGAAAAGTGAATGAGGTTCGCTGCCCTGGACATCGCAGTCAGAGCGCCAGAACCTCGGAGCCAGCCGGTCAGTAAGAGAGCTTGGAACAGTATCTAAGATCTTTTGAACCTGGGCAATGTAGGTCAGCAGACGCCGGTTATCAACGAGGCGATCCCACTCGGGTCGCACTGCCTCCATGACCACGTTGAGGTCTAGCTTCTGTGCTATGAAGCCTTCCAGAACCAGCGACTCGGTCGGCAACTGGTCCACCAGAAATTTTGCCAAGCTTCGTCCTTCCTCCTTCCACTGGCCGGCTTCCTCATGTGCTGCCCTATGATTCTCCTGATCACAAGGCCAGTCGCACGTGCGTTTGACGTAGTCCGGGTAAGTGGTGGCAATGAACGGCAAGAAATTCCCGGTTGTGACTTGATCCTTCTTTATTCGAAACCGTCCAGAGCTGCTGACATTCGGTAAATCTAGTCTCTTCAGGCCCTCAAGGCGAGTGAATGCAACGAGCACCCGGACCATATCCACTGTCGTGGGTTTCTCCGAAAAAGCCAAAAGAGCCAAGTGAAACAGGACGTGACTTTGCTTGCCATCCCGGGACATCCTACACATATTGACAAGAGAACCCCAGTGCTGGTGTACGAAAGAACCCATCATGTCCTCCAGGCAGGCTGCCGGCGGTTCAGGGTCATGGAAACCGCCGATATCGTCCCAATTCTGAAGCATGATGTCAAGCTTCCCCACGGGTCTCATAACCTCTAGGGACAAGTCGCGAAGACGCCGGACAGTACTGTAGACGGCCTTGGCTTGGTTAATAGAGATGTGGCAATCTCGCGGCTCGTAGTCCATGTCTCTCACTTTCTCCCGCGGTACAAGGAAGTCGAGATGTCTCTCATAGGCCATTCGCTGTGACTCTGCCCGCTTCCGGAGATGAGATTCCTCCTCCAGGCAAGTTTCCTCAGACACATGCGAAAAGAAAGGCCGGAGCACATTCGATTTCTCGAGGATTTTGTTCACGATTGCCTCGTAACCATCATGCTGTATTGAGACGGTGAGATTAGAGTTCCATGACACGGACTGAAGCATCCTCTTATTCTCAGGGTAGTATTCTCGCCCAGGGGCGAGTCGTTTAACAGAGTCGAGGATGCGAAGCTGTGCTTCCGTGAGAGGAACCGAAGGCTGGCAATTTGCAGAGCAGAGACAGTGCATTGCCTCTTCCCTTCCCGTTCGGCCCGTGAGCGGATCTGGCAGACAAAAGGACGTCAAGGCATGGAATCGAGCTTTAGCGTAGAGCAGCAAGGGATCGGGAGCGCAGGATAGGCGGCCAAGGACTTCATCGATGATAAAGTGCCCATATGTCCCGTCGTTCTGGGCTCGAACTGACACATGCATACCTCGCGGCTCAGAGTCGAGATCGCCAAGAGGGACGATGATGCTCCAGCGGGTCCTGTTCCTCGAGTCCCGAAGGACTATCTTACTCTCCAGGCCGTAAAGTGTTCCTGCGTTTTGATTGGCATCGATCTCCGCTCCTAGCTCATGGCATCGCAGCATCATATTGCCTTCGTTGACCTCAAAGGAGAGGCCAAGACGTCTCAGATCAACGTGCAGCGGCCGCGTTGCTGGTTGATACATCAGGATCATGTGAGGACTCTCGAAGTCGCGGAAGATGTGGACAACTTTCTGGAAGACTGAGGAATGCGGATCAATCAGTCGACTTCCACGCCGGCGAGCTTCTTTAGTCCGCAAATTCAATATCCAGTCTCCATAGCCTGTATTCCACCTATTTGTTAGGCGCCGGATCTCCAGTTGTCCCTTATCAACGTTCAGCCAGTGTATCGCATCGTCAATCAGAGGAGCTGGCAAATCAAAGGAATCACGACTCCTGAATACATGCCTAGGGATGTATTGAAATATACTTCCCCGGCTTCGGTCCCTAATGATAACCTGCTTGTCATGAAGACCGAAGTGAATCTGATGACCTGGTGGAGAGGCCGTCAGTTTGTAAGTCATGCCACGTAGGCAGGATGGAATGGTGACGAGTTGCTGGGTACCAAAGAGCTCCTTGACGTCGACTGACTCCGTGATTTCGATAGGTGGTCTGTTGAGGCATTGTCCATTGATCAGCAGGTGGCCCTGCTGGTAATCGTAGTGAATGATTTGGGATGATGTCTCCGTAGTAGGCTCCGTCACGAAGATCAGCCAGGGATGCAATTCCTGGGGTGCGTGGAACGTGGAATAAGACCAGTCTGCGGAAGGTTCCGGATTGTCGAGAGAGTTCGTGATAGTGCTCCAGACGATGCCCACGTCAGCCAAAACAGTTCTGTGGAGAGGCTCACTCAAGCGGTGCACCATCTTCATGTCGCGCACTAGCATGTTCTTGAGGACTACGGGGAGCTTCTGGATATCCGCGCCGATGTTCTCCTGAAGCGCAATCGATGCCTCAATGAAGGATTCGGTATCCGCCTCTCGGGTTGCCAAAAGGATGGCGCATGCCCGACGACATAAAAGGGCCGCCCAAAGCCCATACTGGGAAGATATGGTCGCAGAGTCTCGATCCGTTGCCGTGCGCACGTGATGCCTCAAGCGGCGAACCCATCGCAGAGTTGTTCTTCGTGTTTTCTTAAGAATTGCGATGGCAGACTGATGAGTTGGTCCAGAGGTCAGGTCAAACAGTCGGAAGGCGAGGTTGATGATCATCTCCATGCAGTGCGCTTCCCGCCAGTTGGACAAGATGTTATCAAGGCGCCGACTTATCAGCTGTGCAAGACGCTCGCAGAAAGACTCGTCCTTGAAAGCGACATGGATATCTCTGAAAGCGTTGTCCAAGTTAGTGGCAGGCCCCGCCTGGACAGCGAGGTCGCTGAAGAGGTGCATCGTAGCTTCGGTGCTGAAGTTGATATTCGAAGCCCCCAGTTCTACGAGCATGGTCAGCCACCGTGTATTCGTGCTGTTGTACAGCCGCTGGTAAGCCATGAACTCATGACGAGACATGTTGGACGGACACTCGGGTTGGCTGGCAACGATTTCATATGAAGTGCGACCGCGATGGTCGTGTGTGGACAAAGCAGTGGCAAGCTCCTTGGGTATGCGAACCGCGCAGAGGTGATCAAGGCGTAAAGGCTGGGTGAGCACGTCGCGGAGCCACATTCCGCGGGAGTAATACGCGAATCGGAGGCCTAAGGGTTTCAAGACATTATCTAGACTCGCCTTCATCTTGACTGTCCGGTAATGAGTGTCGAGAAAAGACTTCTCAACGGATGCCAGCGTCATGCAAGACCATGAACTCGCAGTAAAACGTGCGAGATTCTCATAAGTCTGCAAGCTCGTAGACGGCTTCTTGGAGGGTGTAGCAACCCGCTCTCCACGCAGTGTTGTGATGATGTCCAAGGTAGCATCTCGGTAAGCGGCGATGTAGTCAGGAACAGCCAGTTCAAATACCACAGCAGCTCTCTCCCAGGACGTCGATGGAAGATAGTCCTCGTGGATATCAACCGTCATTCGGTTTCGGCGTCGCCTGTGGAAGCATTTTGTGCATCTTGTGATATCTATGGTGCCATCTGCAAGAAATCTGCATTCGCAGCATTGCCTTGACATGGCATCAGTGTGTTCGTCGTATTGATCACACTTCTGACGGTACTCATCTTGCTTCATGCGCATTGCTGTCTGTGAAGCAGACTTGATTTTGTCCAGTAGCTTGGCAACAACTCGGTCGCGATCATAATCTGCTATGAACCGCTGCGCGAAGCAATGGTTATCGGGATCACCAAAGACTGTGTTTGTCGCGTATCTGCAGCTGCGGCATCTACCGGCAATGTAATCTTGGATAGTCCTGAGCCGTTCCATGTCTTTATATGCCGGAATATGCAAGATGTCGAGGATCTGAGGTATGAAGAAAGGGTGGTACTGCAGGAGGAGAGGGCAAGCAGCAGCAGCACACTTGTCCATGACCATCCAGGTCTCGAAGACATTGAGAATAAAACAGCTCATCTGTTCTGGGTCCGCTAGATAAGCTCCTCGCACATCTGAGAACATGCTCTGCAAGGTCCTGGCCTCGGCGATGCACCGCTGCTCACATGCAGCCGCAGCTGTTGGGGTCGACTTGTCTGCGCCCTCGATCGATATATCCAGGGCAGCCAGCTCGAAGCAGCGCTTGGCGAAGACGTCCGACTTCCCTGTTGCAGTTTCGTCAAGATTCGGACTACGCAGAGAAGGTACCACCCCTGTCTGACTTGGGCGGAAACCAAGGACTTGATTAAGGTATTGCTTGCTATTGGGCAAGGAAAGCGCAAACAACGCAGGGCTGGCGCGGCTTTCCAAACGCGGGATCTTGCGAGTGATCTTTTCTTTATGGCCTTCCCAGGCGTTTGTGACCTGTTTGTTTGCATGGCGAATGGTCTTGAGGAGTCCCGGCCTCATAGTCTCGAACAATCGGCTGAGGACACCGCGCAGCTCGCCCGTGGCGCGATTCTTTTCCTCCTCCAGCTTAGCAAGGCGACGACAGAGCTTGGCGCGAACATGCAATGTGAACTCGGGCCTCAGACTACCCGCGCTGTCTCGTAGCAGCTCAGACAGGACAGCGCAGATGACAAACTTATACGTGGCACGGCCAATCTCGTTTCCAAGAGATCGAGCGAGAATGCGTCGAGCAGCGACGCGAAGAACCAGCCAGAAAGGCAGTCGCCTCCAAGGCAGACCGCTGGCGTGAATGGCGTCGTCGCGGACACGCTTACAGAATCGCGGAGGATCGATGGACTCTCCCATGCCTTCCAGCAGAGGTATGAGCATTTGCGTAATGAGAGCTGGGTCGCAGGTATCTCGCTCCTCAACCACCAATGAATTTGCTTTGCTTGCCTTCGCAGCAAAACGCTTCAGTGACTCGGTACTCGCCTTCTCGAGAAAGTCTGCAAGACTTTCTTGGAATGAGGCGTCCTCCAAATCGTCGAGAGCGATACGAGCGCAACGACCCGGGAAATTCCACTTCAAAGCGGACTTTGACTCTAGAACGTCTCGAGCTCGCGGGGAGGCTTCGAATGCTTCGAAAATGACCTTCACACCCTCGTCTCTGGACAGAAATTCTTATTAGCGACACGGTGCAAAGAAGCCGAATTACGAAGGAGGTCTTGCTCACTCGGTATCACAGTAAATGAGCAGGGCAGCATTCTGCGCAACAAGATGGAGGATGAGAACTACACCAGACTGTAGATGTTGGAATTTTTCGAGCAGCGCGCATTTCTCGAGACTGCCTTGGTTGACGTGGGCGCACAGTTGCAGGGAACGATGCGGGGCACGCAGTCCCGATGCAATCTCGGGAGCGGCGCTCTTCTCCACGACGACGCAGGCCTCTAAGAGGCGGGCTATAATATTCTGGCCGATGCGATTGAGGTTTCCATCCTTCGAGCCTGCCAGTCTTGGAGGGAGAGTCAGATGGTTGATAACCGCCTCATCCTCCGAAGGAGACATGGCGCCCGTTTCTGGTGGTAGTTGTAGCGAGGATTCGATCTTCACAAATGGATTGGATGCTGCAGGGAAAACGGCGGAAAATGTGGCACAGAGATCTAGACCAGATCGTCGAGTGTCTAAAGGGTGTTTAATGGGAATAAGAAATGAAGAGGCCCCTTCTGCGGATGAAGAGGAGGAGAGCCTCCGGAGATGGAAAACGGAAAGAGGTAGAAGTAATTAAGCAGGAGAAAAGAAGCTTCCTGCAATTCTCGATTTCTTTGGAATAGCTTTCTCCAAAGCCACTTTGAAACAGGAGGATGAAGGTTAGCGCCGTGAGCCGTTGCAAACAAAGTTCGGGCCACCAGGCCAGAAAGTAAAAAGCTTCTTTTTGACACTTCTAGCTAGGCATCACACTGGAAGGAGCGGCAACGTGCAGAATTATTGAGCAATGCCTTGTCAAGAGGAAGTATATCTCAGTTCCGCAAGGTTTCACATTATGTGCGAGACGTGTAAGACGCCAGTTCTCAACTTTGCGCGATTTCAGAAACACGGGGAATCCTCATCAAGATGTACTGTATCGGCGTGACGCCGATGTGGATTGGAAAGAGCGAAGTTCTCACATAATAGGCTTGCGAAGCCTTGACAATGTCATTCCCGCTTTGCCAATGGATTTTGGAATATTTTTTCATGCAGTGCTATCGACGCGAAGTCTATCAGCAATATGCCTGTGTATCATGCTGGTTCCTGGCACCTCTCGTGTGCAATAGCCGCAGATACGCAAACCTGACGAGGAAACAAGTCACGTCGAAGAAACGAGTTATGTCGAAAATTTCGTAGCCTCGCTAGCAGCATTACTAACAACATGGAGTTTTATTGCCATCTCTGTCTCGAGCTTCATGACAGACGGTCAATTTGAATGATATTGGAGAGGCGTTGCAAGGGGTTAGAGCTCAAGGGCATCACCAGCACCCAGCTCAGACAGAAATCGAGCCTGAAGATTCATAGCTGATGGATGGACAATGTGACCGAGCTTGGAGCAGCAAGTGAATGAAGGGATCAGTCACTGTTGCGGTGGTCATGCTTGACCCGACCGTCCCCGACTGGCAGATGCTGGAGGTACACCGCGAGAGGAAGGTAAGGAACATTATGGTAGACGACCTGGGCTTACCAGAGTCATTCCCTCTAGAACCAATCCTTTAGAAGCCTTCTCAGAATGCCATATTGAGTAGGTACGGCAAAAGAAGAAATCCGCCCTGTGAATTGTCAGCTGCTCAGATTTGCTCTCTGAACGTTAGGCCAAGGGGCGTTTTGAATATAAGCTGGGAAAGAGAAGTTGAGTAAGAAGCCGTGCCTGGGGAGGAGTAGAAGCACGCACATGTGAGAGGAGGCGCGGGTGAAGAGAAAAGACGTCACCTATTCTGGTGGAGGAAGAGGACGGTTTGGGCGGTCGCCGGTCGGATTGGGTATCATCGCAAGGCGTTTCGAAAGCTGCTTTATCCCGTCATATGGTCTCAACGGCAGAAACGCGCGTCTATCTGGAAAAGGCGTGAGAGCATTTCTTGTACCTGGGTACTGGTGCCCTCAGGTTGGCCACACCTTAGGCACCTACCTAGGTAGGTAGGCTCTGCAGGTTACATCTCACTCAAGTCTTCTTCAGAACGGTCTCACCTTCAAATTTGCATCCTACACAGCGGTTTACAAACCGCAGAAGCCCGAAAGGTATCTAGGTATGTACGTACTAGATACGTACCCTGCCCTAAACCCTACCTTACCTTCCTCCCCTTCAGGTCGTTGAAGCCCTCCGCCACCCACTGTTTCCCTCGCAGCCTAACTACCTACCTACCTTTTCCCCTCCCACCTGCAATCTCTTCTTCATTAGACCTTCAACCTCATCTCTTTCCCGCCAAAACCGCCTTTTGATCCTAATCTTCTCAGCCAAAACCCATCCCGCAACCGACGTCTCCAGACAGCCAGCTCACTTCGATCCTCCTTCAAGCCTTTGTCCACAAGCATGCCTGCCGCAGAATTATCTGCAAAGATGGATCGTAAGGCGGCTCAGGAGCTCATGCGCTCTGAAGAGGAAGATATTCAGGGTGCTTTGACCCTGCAGATGCTCCGCAGGCGCTGGTTATGCCGTTGGAGGTAAGTCCCAGTTTCCCAGTTTCCATAACACTTCTCTCTCAAACCCCCCCCTCTACAATCCACCCTTTTCTTTCGCACCTCATCTTACTCCCCCTGCTTCACTCTCGGCTTTGGGTCATCTCCTCCTCCTTCTTTGAGTCATATTTTCCATTCTTGTCTTCTGCTTCCTCTTCACATACACTCAAATCGCCACATTCTGGAAATCTCCCCAGTGCATTCTGCCATCTTCTCTCTACATGACATTGTTCACATCAATCCTTCGACCACCTCCTAATACATCTTTCCCCGCACTTCCTCTGCACCCTGTACCAAGATCTACCGTCTAGGTCGCCAAGAAGGTAGCCACCAGCCAGTGATCATATTGGTGTAAAACGAAAGTGTCATCAGTGGAAGAGTCATGGAGGGGTATGGGGTCGGCTCCCCATCCGCTTTCACCCCTAGTGGGTGCGCCCTGTGTGATCATGGCTTGGAAGCTTTTGGAGCCGATTGCGTTTGCTACGTTCTCCAACCGTGGCCACTCTCTGGAATGAGCCGGGCTTGCCCGGATACGGTTGCCATATGATCACGTCCACCATTTTGCCCAAGTGGGCCCGGCCCGCGTCGTTGCATCGCAAAGTAGCCGCTGGATGTAACATTAGTGAGATCTGAAAGGTTGGAGGCCTGCAGCTAAAGGAATATACTGTGTCAGGGAGCTGGCGAGTGCGACTCAATGCCTCAATGGTAGCGATGACCTCGTTCGTTTCCCGTGGACAGACTAGTGGCACCTAGACGGGCGATGAGGATTTACTCAGTAGGAATGTTTCTTGCTGACTGGATGAAAGACATTTGCACAGGGACTCGAGGGCGCCGACGTCGGTCAGCCAAACTCACCTGTCTTCCTCTATCTCCAGGGACAAATTATCGCCCTGGACAACATGTATCAGACAAAGCTGCGGGAGTTTATCAAGCTTTCTAATGAGAGAGAGAT
Source organism: Pleurostoma richardsiae (assembly GCA_030052745.1). Classification (NCBI taxonomy): domain Eukaryota; kingdom Fungi; phylum Ascomycota; class Sordariomycetes; order Calosphaeriales; family Pleurostomataceae; genus Pleurostoma; species Pleurostoma richardsiae. The sequence continues at coordinate 83,729 of JANBVO010000045.1, forward strand.
CATGTTCCGCATCACTACCGCCGAGAGCGACAAGGCTAGAGAGAAGGTTCACTAAAAATACATGAGAGACTAGGAGCTTCTCCATGCGCGCCTGAAGGATACCAACACGAAATTTGAAGAATACAAAGCATCTGCTTGGAAGAAGCTCAGTGACGTGAAACGGGTTGCCCGGAATGATGCTATAAAGAAGGCGGAAGAGATCGCCAAGGTAAGAGTCGATCCTCTGAATGATATATCGTGCTAACACTTTGAAGATCAAGCAGCACAGTGTGAAGCTGAAGGAGGAGAATTGGCAGATGAAGAAGAAGTTCGAGGCCATGGAGGAGAAGCATGACGGTATGGAGGAGAAATATAAGCATCAGAAGGCTACCCTCGACGCCGTTGTGGCCAAGGTGGCCGCTCTGGAAATGTCGAATGGACAGGTCAGCAAGGAGTAGCCAAACATCTCCGAAAGCCTGGCAAGAATGGTTCTGTTACATCAACCATCCTATCGTGGGGTCGTCTCAATCGTTCTATCTCCTCTATACCAAAATTTCTGTAGATGTGCCTCCCATGTAGGCCACGCACCTTGTGAGCGACACTCATATTATGGTAGTAGCGTTAGAAGGCTGCTCGGTTGATCAACGTTTCCGGTATGTCACTCGACTACGGCTGGTGGCCTGGAGTACACCTGCAACGTTAGCCTCTAATGAAACCAAAATTTTGCCGATTTCAAACAATCCTGTCGCTCCGGCACTTGCTACGCAATTTAACCTCGCTATCCTAGACGCGGGTGTTCGAGTGTTCACTATGGTGTTGCCGAACAAAAAGACGCAGTGCTGATCACAGAAGCCTTGCCCGATAATGCACAAAAAGGGTCAGACACCAAAACCTACCCTCTGCAAATACAGCATCCTTCAGCAGCAGAACCCACATATGGCACTGTGTGGTGCTGGCTTGGAAGGCGGGAGTCACAGTCCGTGAGGCGGGACATTGTGGTAGTGACAGCCAGAGCCGCAAGGGGGAAGTTAGAGGCTGGCCAATCAGTGCCGGCCAGCGTGCCTGCATTGGGAAATATCTGGACCCCGCAACACCCCACGCCGCCGGCTTCCGAGGGACCGGGTCTGGGGAGGCGAAGGGAATCCAGTGCGAATGGCGTTGGGCATATCAAGGGATGGTGCAGGTCGGATATAGTCCAGTTATAGGAGAGTTCTCTCCATACAGGCCAGAGGGGTCAACTAACCGCCATCTCGTGCAGAGGCCTCCTGTGCGGCCTGGACTTGAAGATTCAAGAAAGAAGAATTCCCCAGAGAGAAGAGGAGACTCGCCATGATAAAACACAGCATGGGTATAACTAATTTGAATTGATAGTTTTGATGAATGAGTACTGCGCAGGACCAGGCCATTTTCACACACAAGCATGAAGGGCTTGGATCAAATGGGGCGTCTCTGCAGAATACTCAGAGGTACATACATCGATTCAGACAAGATGACGTGACCGGTACATCAATCTTCTTGAGGCCTTCCTCGCGGAAACAAAAGATGCTCGACAGCAGGCGATGAGGGGGGGCGAACCGCGCTCGTGTGGTGAGCACCTAGGTAGGTATCTAGATGCCAAGTCGGGATCGGCGATTGTGGACGTTGCGCTGCTTTCGCTGCTGGTGCTGATGCTGGCGATGGGAACTGCGGGTTTCGTTGCGGAACTGCTCCTTCGTAGTCATCCCCGTGACCATCTTGGGCCTGACTTGAATTTGTCCCGGAAGCTCTACAGTATACAGCACCAAAGCGGCGAAGTACCTTATCTGTAGGTATATCATTCTTTGAGGTGCAACTTGGCGTGACTCCTCTCTCGTCTCGGCCCGGTCGCCAGTGATTCGTGCACCTCGATTGAGATGTCGGAGCAGAGGCTCGACGCGCACCCGCGGGCTTGACTGCCGAAGTGCTGAAAGATTCTGTGGTTATGGGCAGCATCACCATTCCATCCCGGGAAACAAATGTCGCCTCTGAGCAGGAGCTCCAGCTCCGGTGCTCCGCCACGGCAATGTCGAACGGTGGAAGCAAGAAAGCTGGCCTGCCACCTTATAGGCCATATCTACGCCGCAATTACTGTATTTTAGGCCAGTCAGGCCAGTCCAGATATTCGGTTCCTGCTGCATAATTAGGAGGTAATGACGGCGTCAATTCGATCGCTCAGTCTCCATCCCGGCCGTTGAGATCGCGGTCCTTTAAGTGGCCCCAAGAGTGCGGACACCAGTTTGGCTTGCTCCAGCATTCAACGGTTGAGAGATTTCGGGCAGCTTACAAAGCATTCCACATGCGCCCGAGTACTTGGGCACAATCGGTCTGGTTCTTCAGTTGACTACCTACCTATGACTGCCAGGATGTCCTTGGAACAGTACGTAGTGATGTGTAGCTGCACACGATGACACGGTGTAGATTCCTCGATCCCTCGAGAGCGCCCCGCGAAACATCTCGGTACGTACCCGTTGGCCCAATTGGAAAACGGAATCCCGGAGATGCTCCCGCCAATCAGACGCTACTGGAGCACCACGGCCCGCTTTGGGTCAGAATTCTGACGGCCTCGAGGATATCGAGGCGTCACCACTCTGTCGCGGCCAAAGCGGTGCCGTCTGCAGCGCCTCGGCCGCAAGCGCGGGATGTGGGTTGTCCGTGCTTCCGGACTTCTTGCTATTAGGGCATGATGATGGCTTCGCAGCCCCTCGAGCCAGCAAACCCGGACCCCATCTCCGCCTGAGCCTCCCGCCGATTCCGACAGCGGTACCTGCGCCTTCTAGCTCGACTTCTAAGCCCGCAGTGGGTCCAAGCGCTCCATGGTTTCTGCGGCACTTCGTCGTCGATGTCGTCAAGATGAAGGCCTTGCCAGAGCTGCATGCGTGCCTGTGGCCCGAGCCTGCCGCCTTGCTCTGGCGCCCGGGTCACAGTGTGCTGCGTGACATGTCGTGTCCGCCTATATAAGGTATCGTGAGCTTCCACGCTCCTCGGACCTCTCTTGTTTCGTCCAAACCCATCCTCGAGGTCGCACAGCCTGCAGCAAAACTCTGCAGTAGCAATGGCCACGAAGATGCTCTCCATCAACGCCGGCCTTCTGGCCCTGGTCGCCCGGTCCATGGCCGTCCCGTTGGTGTCAGAGCCCACCACGACCTTCTCATCCACTCCAGAGTTCACGCCTCCTGTTGTGCCCATCACCAATGTCACATCCCATGGGCCTTTCACCGGCACGCCAACCACCACCGGCGCCTTACAAACGAGCATTGTCGCCGCGTCCGTCCCGGCTTTGCCCGCTAGCCCGGACAAATACGCGTATCCCGCCGACGGCAAGCTCCACGGCGCCGAGCCGGCCCCTTACACACCCTCCGGCGGCCGCGGCACCAACGGTTCCGAGCCAGTGTACCGCGTCCAGAGCGATTTTGACTTCCAATCCCTTTCTCTTGCCCTGTACCAGGAATACATCGAACTGGATCTCTTCCACTGGGGACTTGCCCGGTTCTCCGTCGAGGACTTCGAGGACGCTGGCCTCACTGCCGAGGATCGCTTTTTGATCGAGTACATGGCAGACCAGGAGGTTGGCCACGCCACCTTGATAACCAACATGGTCGGTCCCAAGGCCCCCGTGCAGTGCACGTACAACTACCCCGTCAGCACCGTCCGCGAGTTCATCGACTTCAACCAGAAGCTGACCCGCTTTGGCGAGGCTGGCGTCTACGGATTCCTCGGCCACCTCAACTCCCTTGAGGCCGGCCAGCTGCTGCTGCAGTCCATCACCACGGAGGCGCGGCAACAGGTCGTCTTCCGCCAGTTCGAGGGCCTGTTTCCCATGCCCGAGTGGTTCCAGGTCGGCATTCCCCAGTCGTGGGCCTGGACGCTGCTTGCGCCCTACATCTCGTCCTGCCCGGCCAACCAGACGCGCTTGATCTGGCAAAACTTCCCAGCCCTACACGTGCTCAACCAGCCTAACCCACTTCGCGTCAACGGCTCCGACGTGTGGAACGAGACTACTGGTGGTTGGGTCAACACGGCCCGCGAAGCCAACATCACCGAGTCTGAGTCCTGCATCAACAAGACCGTCGGCGAAAACTGCAACCCGCGCGTCACGCACAACCGTACCGCGCCGCTGTCTTACCCCGGCCGTCAGGTCTTCCTTGAGTGGGACGCTCCCGGCCAGCCGGTCGGCCCCAATAACAGCTACGTGACCGCGACGACAGCCGGAAAGCCCAAGTTTGCTGCCTGGGTAAGCCAGCTTAACGTCACCTACACACCGCTGCTGAACGTCAGCGGTAACTCCGGATATACTATCCAGCCCAACATGTCCACCTTCGAGGGCGACCCAGCCGTCAATGGCACCATCTTCCTCGCCCTTACGGACCTCGACCTGCCCGTCACCCCCTACAACCTTACCATGATCAATCCGCACACTTATGCCCTGGCTGTCTACCAGGCTGGTTAGGTTTAGGTGGTGGTCTGTAAGTGTTGCGCGCCGCGGATGTAGGATGGAGTTGCCAATATCCGGTTCCCTCCTGTCCGGCAATGCGCGACGGGATAGCGTGGGATTGCGTTGTTTCTACTCTTAATGTTAATATCCATCTATCATATGACGGCGTTTCAAAAATCTGGTCTCTGGCCAAGGCTGTTGTAACTACCTCCGGAATAAAATTTAAATATGTTTTACATGGTATCTACATGCTTGCACCGAATATGTGACAGAGTTCTTACCGACCAGAAGAGCCCTGTGGTCGAGATTCAATAGTCTTGTCATCATGAAAATCGCCTGTTTGACCGTCCTGCTCGCCCTGATGCGCACTTTTATTGCCCCCTGAATTCATCGATGACACTCCTCGGCTTGGTGTATTTCAGCGGAGACGTGTACTCGTAGGGGAGGTGGAAAGCAGCGGGCCCTGCGATCTCTAGGCCACGCTTGGTGGTCCATATGGGATGCGGCGCCATGATCATGACCGTCACCTTGAGGCCATATCTGACGCGGTTCCACACGTTAGCAACCTTATCTTCATCTTGTAGATGAGCGAGGGCGGTGAACGTACCTGTATTCCTGGGTGCCAATAGCCTCTCCGGTTGATGTGTCTAGCAGAAATATCAAGTCTGGAACAGTGGCTAGGACCTGTGAAAAGTCTCAAGTCAGACGGGGCATGCCCTCAATGGCAGACACACGTTGGGAGTACTCACCTTCTTCTCTCCTTCACGGTTCGTCGCGATCACAGCAAGGTTTTCGTTCATGAACGGGATAGTCACCTCAGTCCAGGCCTCCGCCTTGTCCGCGTCCGTCTCCATCTCGTCCTCGCCGAGTCTCTCGACAGCCACCTCCCCGAGGCTGTGCGCCGTCGCAGTGATAGTGCTCGCCACGCCTCTGATCTTGCCCTGAAAAATGCGCCGGGCGCTGCCGCTGCCTCCTGCCTCGTCGATCAGGGCGTCCGCTACGTTTGCGAGGGACGCGGTCCGCTGTGCCTTGGCTACCACCCGTCCGAGTCGCCATGACAGCGAGAATGTGTTGGGTATGCCGTCTACCTGCATCTTCGGGCCGCTTAGAGGTTTACCGGCGGCTCCAGCAGCGAATCTGTGTCGCGAAAACGGTCAGCAGAGCATGAGGGAGACGAGGGAACGACACCTGACGCACCCCATAGACGCGCAGACCCTCCGGATCTCCTTGCCGGCTGAGGTTTCGTCCTCCTGATTTGCCGGGATTACCACTGTGTCTCCGATGCCGCTGCAGAGTGTCACCGGCAGAAGCTCATTGACAGATTTGGCTGTAATGTAACGTGACACCATCTCGAAGTTGGGATAAGCACGGCCTGAGGCAGCAGGCGTCAGCGGTCAGCATCTCGGAGACGTGTCGTCTGTCATCACTCACCCATAAAGTCGCCGTCCACAACAGGCACATTGTAGTAGCGCGAGGATCCCCATATTAGCGCACCTAAACCATTGCTACCACCAATCTCCGTCGACAGGACCTTACTGAATTTGACACCGAGTAGTTTCGACATCGCTTGCATAGCGTGCAGCACCCCCGCACCGCCAGGACGTTCGAGGCCAACCGCAGGCGTTCCGATACCTGCGACGGGGCAGATGATGTCGTCGGCCTCGAGGTCTTCGGTTCGAGTAATGGTGATACGCTCGCCGTCTTGTAGGAACTGCCGGAGCGTAAGAAACGCGCCGTACGGTGAGCCTCCGCCACCACAGCCAAGGATGTAGCAGCCGATCTCGATGAACTTGAGATCAGTCACTGACACGTGCCATCTTCCCTCGGCGTCCACATCCGGCCGATAGCTGTCCAGGTCAACCACGACCGCCTCCTCCTCCAGCGTCTGATCGTCGGCAGCAACGTCGTGTTGCTTGGTCTCCTCATACAGATCGTCCAGAGACTCCTCTGCGCTATCATCCAACTGCGCGTGTCCAGACTTAAGCATCTCCTCGTACACTCGAGCGTGGTCAGCTTCTAGCGCCACCTCCACTTTCACCATCCTCTGCCCCTCGGCATAAGGCACCCACGCTACCTCCTCGTTGAGGACAGTGACCGACTCCGCGATCCCTCCCTTTCCCTGGGAATTGGCGATCGCCTTCTCCTTGGTTTTCGCTCGCCCAATGTCGACGTCTGCAACGTCGACGAGGAGATCGGCCGACCCGTATATCTTAGACATCGCGGCGCCGATAGCGTTAGCAACGCCGCCGTGCTCGGGGAAGATGATCTCGCCGACACCATTCAGCTCGGGCGGGCATAGTATTGAGCCGCCCCCGACAAGAATGACAGTGCACGGCTCGGGTGACAGCTTCGCACGATCGATGTATATCTCCAGCATCCGCTTCATCCGCTCCTCCGCCTTCGCCACGACATTGGCCTCAAGGGATACCGGAACGACCTTGCCAATATCTGCCCCCGAGGCGACAGCGACGTCGGTGGCTGTCACCGTGTTCCCACCAAAGCATACAGCACGAGTGATAATGTCGTGGCCGACGCTGTCCGGACCGACACGCACCTGCCCATCGTCGCCAACGTGGACGATGGAGCCGCCGCCTAGCCCCACGCTCTCGACGGACGGCATCTCGAGGTTGACCTTGACGCCGGCGAGACTGGCGTAAGTCCTCGACAAGCGCGGGTAACCGTTCTTGAGGAGGAAGCCGACGTCGGTGGTGGTCCCGCCAATGTCAACAACAACGCATCCGTTCGGGCCAATGCGCGAGCCGGCGAGGAAGGCGGCGCCGCGGATGGAATTGGTGGCTCCCGAGGAGAAGATGCGAATAGGCAGGCAGACAGCCTCGGAGAAGGGCAGCAGGTGGCCCGCGTTAGACGTGAAATAGAGTGTGCAGCGCAGGCCGATCCGGCGCATGGCGGTCGTAAAGGAGCGGATGGTGCGGCGGGCGAAGTTGAGGATCGAGGCGTTGAGGATGGCGGCGTTCTCCCTTGCCAGTAGGCCGCTGCCGGCGATGCTGCGTGAGCGGACTATGTTTATGGACGCCCGGCCCTCCTTCGCAAAGGTTTCTCGCAAAATTTCCTCTACATGCTCCTCCTGGTGGTGGTTCTCGTCGTTAGGGGCCCCAATACCCACAATGACGACGTTCATCAGCCCCTTGGCCATAATGTCCGCCGCCGCGCGTCTGACAGCATCCTCGTCCACCGGCGCGAGGGCCTTGCCATCGATGTTGACACCGCCGGGCACGATCACGGAGTGGCCGTGGATAATGCGCCTCAGGCTAGAGGGCCAATCCATGAACGGCGGTGTGCTGGTGGAGAAGTCGTACGACGCGAGCCGGATCACGGCCACCTTCTCGACGCGCGACGTGTCCCGCTCGATGATGGCGTTCAAGAAGTGTGTCGTGCCCACCGCGAGCGCAGCTATATCTGCCGGGTCCACAGTCGTCGACGACTTCCCCAGCAGCGCCTTGAGCGCGGCCTGGATGCTCAGCGTCACGTTGGACGTCGTGGGCTCCTTGTGCGAGGCTAACACGGCGCTCGTACCATCTCGTGACGTATCCAGCAGGACTGCATCGGTATTTGTCCCTGCAGTGGATGTCAGCCCTAGTGTTCCTTGTGCGCATCCTCGCTCTGATGGGACCTGCCTCCAACGTCCACCCCGACCACCCGAGGACCGTTTACCGTCATGGCTACTGGTGAAATCTCGAGCGCCCGTTCTTCTGATACTTTGTACAGCGGAGTCCTGCGGATTCTGCTTCTACGCACTGGTACCACCCGCCCCGGCTCGGCTGGGTCTCGGTACCCCTCGTCGTTATATACCTACCTAGGTAGGTTGTGTTGCGGGAAACGGAGTTGGAAGTCCGGCCCGAGATCTTGGAGTTGTCCCCCCTCTTAGTCATAGTCGCAGCCTAGAAAGGCGCCCAACCCTAAGCTATCGGGATGGCACGCGATGGCGCCATTGGCCCGTACAGACGCCTGGTGGAGATGCTATCTACGCTATCACGTCGCTATCGATCCTTTCTGGGGCGGAGATGAACGTCTCCAGAGCCGCGGGTGGCTGGTTCCAGCTGTGGTGCGTCTAATTGAGGGCGGTAGTGTTCGAGGCACTGGCATCAAGACCACAAGCTCACAGGTATCTCGGGCCGCCACAAATGACAGATGCCGATATGTTGTCAGCTATGAATCCCATGATGAACGTACGGTGACATACCAAGCCACTCCCTCCGAGTCCGAGGCACAAGCCCATCTTTTTAACATAATACGCATGGTAATATGAATGAGGATTTCATCACCTGGCCACGAGTTCTAGTACCGAAAGCTCCATTTCGCCATACAAAACTCACAGCAACTTCACTTTTCTAAGACGAGACACGCGACTAATATGCCTTGCTTCCGGAGTTGGCTCAAGACGTGTCGTCCCGCACAAAGGCAGTCCCTGTCGCGGTCTAAGGATTTGCGGCCGTGGTCATATTGTCGGGTAGGACGATGATGCTCGTTCTCTCGACTCGCAAGGTTGGCCAATATCGTCTATGCTTGACACGTGGCGTAGAAAATGTTATTCTTTGCGTCTTGTCTCGAACAGAAACATAGTTTGCGGATTCGATGCCCAAAAAACGGAAGGATGTGAGATTGATTGCCGTCAAAGTATGATTAAATCGATGTTCCCCAGTCCTATTCGGCCAGCCGTATCCGTTACGACTGGCAAACAATAGGAAAAAGGCCTTACGTATGTTTTGTACTCGGTGTTTGTGGAATGGTTTGCCAAACGGGCCTCGTGAACCATTAGTGCAAGTAAGCTGGTAAGACGAGCGCGCATCTTGGTGCCACTGCGGAAACCAAGGATGCTCGGCCAGCATCAAATAACAGCCGCTAGCAGGACGAGGAGGCATAAGTCGGTGTAAGGGAGAACAGGTGACGTTATAGCACTCGTCATGTCGAGACATACTGCCATCTAATATTAGTTAACGAAGACCCCGGCTTGGCTAGGCGTTCCTGTCTCTTCATACTGCACCTGTTTGCGTGCTCCCAACATGATGGTACATACTCCTTCAACTTTGCCGTTGGTTGCGGTGCTAGTATTTCTGTATCATTCGATGCTGGTTGATGCTCGACAACTTGGGAACGACCTCTATCAACGTCACGGTGCAATGTCTCTCACCTCGGTCGGGTCCTCAGCGACTCCAACGGATCAGCGATCCTACTCTACAAGCACCTACTCGAAACCTATTTGCATTCTCCAGAATCAAGACCCTGATCAAGGCATTACCGTCCGGGCGTGCATCTGCGGCAGCGACCGGAAGACGACGCTGCCTCTCTTGACCATCATTTCCGCCACTGCGGACACGCAGAGCTGCAGTTATACTTCGTTCCCATCCGGGGCTCTCAATCCGATCACGTTGCCGACGGTGATATGGACGTCGGGCTGCAGTGCCTGCACGCTGGTCGGGGGCATTGCTGATGTGGCGACATGCACCTCTCTGGCTTCTTGTGTCTCTACAAGCCTGCCATCGAAGATGGGATACAGGACTCGAGATGAGACACCCTCGCTGCCTTCGCCCAAGTTTATTCACCACGCACCCTAGCTCGCTTGAAGGGTACTGACCTCAAGTCTATCCCATGGCTGGGAGGACTCTAAGTGTGACCTGAAAAGAGAGCCCAGAAAGTATCGTATAGCCAAGCTTGAGGAGTCAAAGGGCTGGAGACATGAAAGACTTGTAATTCAGGTAGCTATTCAACTTGAACCTGGTTTCTATCGAAACGCCAGTGACCGCCGTTATGTGGTCCACTGCCAGCCATGTTCATTCCCGCTACTCAGCTCCGAACCTTGCTCCTTTTCACATAGCAAGGTAGTAAGATATGCTGCACCACACCGCCAACAGACCAAACCAAACATTACTCCCGCCGTCAAGCCGAACAAGTAAACCCGCACCCTTGCTTCCCAGCAGTATTAGCAACAGCGCTTCCCGAGCATACACCCGTGCCATCCGCGGCAGTCGCACAGCATGCACTTCCACCTTGCGCGCAGTCGGCGTCACTGAAGCACTGGCCCGTTATGAATTGCTGGCCCTGGCCGTTCCCGACCAGCTGGGCCCCGGGAATGTCGCTCTTGATTGCGCACGTTGCCGAGTCTGTTGCCGTGCCGCTAGAGCTCGTGGAGGTCTCTGTCGCATTCGCTGAGGCACCAGAGGAATCCGTCACGTTGGTGCCGTCGGTTGCGGCCGTGGTCTCGGTGGAACCGCCGTCACCGAAACCGCACCCCTGCTTGCCGGCCTGCGTCTGCGCACCAAGCCCGGAGCAAATGCCAATGGTGCCATCAGCGGTAGGGAGGACGGCACAACATGCGTTGTTGCCACCAGCGCCGCAGTCGAGCGATGATAAGCACTGGCCTCCGATGAACTGCTGGTGGGCCCCGTTGCCAATGTTCTTGTCGCCCGAGGCGTCCGGGACAAGGGGGGCAGGCTTCGCGACCGTCACAACGGTCACTAGAGTCATTGTTAGTATTGCACCAAAAGCAGAATGCCCCGGCGTATGAGGCTTTTGGGCGCTCACTTACGTGCCAGCGTGATGGCGAAAGGGAGGTTGAAAGATACCATGATGACGGTTCCAGAAGAATCAAATAGTAATCCAGATAAAAAGGAGGCGTGCAGAAGGAAACAAGATCGCGCCTATAAGGTTTGATGTGCAAAACAGATTTGCCGACTCCTGGCCGCTAATCTGGGATCAAGAAAAGAAGAAAGGAACGATAGACACCAAGGAAAGGGGGAAAAGAAGAGAGAGAAGAAAAGACTGAAGATGCTCTTGTTGGTGTGATGGCCAGTCGAAGAGACTCCTAAGATATTCAGGAAGGACATCAATTTGTCCTTATATCCTCGTTCAGCTTCGGTGGCGATCCGCTGTCTAGTTCCATCCGGTCCGAATGTCTTGAGGTTGCGACGACGGTCCCGTTTGAGGCACCCTGGCTGAGAAGAATACCTAAAACGGTAATACCAACAGGGACTTAGGCAGGTAGCCAATAGGGCAATTTCGCCGGCATGATATGCTGGGGAAACAGGGGTTGGGGTGGCGCAGATCCCCCGGCGATGCCCGTTTGATCATTGTGTCAGAATCTCAGATCCCCCGATTTCCCCTGTTTGAGCGCGCTAGGCACATTGTGATGTGCGCGTTTCTTCAAGCGCTCGAACGGCAGAGAGACGTTGCCATTGAGGCATGTACACCTTGTCATTCTGGATAGGACGCATGAACCAATAGTCTTGCGTGTGGTCTGGGCTTCGTTCGGATCCCACGGCAAGGAGGAAACGTTCCAGGTGCCACCCTGCGAGTATGATGCAGGCACCTGATGTTGGTTGGCAGAATGTCAGCTGAAGTCTGACAGTGGCTGTGTCCAAGTCGAGGTAGTCCACGAATTGCAAGCAGTCAAGTGCCAACGTACGGTGCTGAGGGGCTTGCTGAAACCTGAATTGTCAGTGTTAGGCCACATTGCCACATGAGTGGCGGTGGGAATTTCACGAGCCGACTCAGCTGGCTTTCGTAGAAAGATTCATTCTGAAGTGTATCGTGGTGTAAGTATCTCTCTGGAACTCACCTGCTGACGCAAGTTGTTGGTGGTGCTTGGCCCCCCTGTTTCGTCTGCCGCCGCGGCTACTGTCAAGGCCATAGAATAGACTCGAGCTGCTGATTCCATTCATTCTTTGAGTTTCCGGCTTGCCACACTGCTGATTTCCTCTTATTTGTTCTCTGGGCGCTTGCGTCCGAGCCGTTGTCTCAACTGTACCAATACCCGGTTGCCAGCTGGCGCTGCTCTGCGGCCGCTTTGCAGCCGTTCCATTTGTGCCGCATCATTCCAAGCTTGACTTTAAGCTTAGCTTTAGTGCGGTGCCAAGCTTGCAACCCGGCATGCTCATCATTAGACTTGATTTGAAGCCTTCTTCGACAGAGAGATTCCCTATAGTGCTGAAACTTGAGCGTTATCGAGTCGTGCAGAGACTCTAGCGCGGCTGAAGAATGCAGAGAATTACTTGTACCTCTTCCACAACGCGGTTGCATTTGGAAGCAATTACACTAGTTGTTAAGCCGTACCTAGGGCGTGCAGTATTCGTGGTTGGGCTCTCGGTCCGGTGGGGTCGACTGTATCGAGCCTGCAGTAATCGTAGCTCTTAGCCGAAGCTCAACTGCATGAGGCGGATACACAGCATGTCAAACCAGACAGTGCGAGTGTCATTTCCGGGAAACCAGGATCGCGCGACCAAGCGGCCACACTCTAGCAAAGTATTTCCTCCCCGGTTCGCATGACCGTTCTGCGAACCGGGTGTTGTTGCCTACGTACAATTCATTCAGGGACTACCGATCCTTCATCTGCTGTCTCACTTCTTCTCCCGCGTTCTTCCTCCCAAATCAGCTAAACTGAGCTCCTGACGGACCGTCTGTAGTGGTGGTTGCCGAGCACAATTTGGCTTAAACCTGGACACGTTAAGGAGATAGCATACAGCTGTGAATGTGGCTGATTCAATGACATCAGCATAAGACGGAGAGCTCGAGTCTAGATCGAAGAAAACGATCGGCATGACACAGACAGGTCTTTTTATCGCCGTCTGTCTTCTAGGTTGAGGCGTACAACCATTCTCTTCTTGCCAATTCAGCCCCAGATCTTCTCTCATTCTCGGCCAAGCCACGCTTAACACCATATTTCAGCTAAAAGGCAACCATGCAGCACGTAGTAGCAATCCGTAGAATGGGGGCTGAATGTGGACTCACAAACCAACTGCGTTGCCAAATGAGCAACCGGCAACGTGCATTAGCGGAACGTAGCCGCGTGTCCAGGGATCCTTTGGATTATAAATAGGTGCGCATGGCCCGCAGTCATTTTCCCCTTGTCCACGCAATAACGTTTAACTATCTGAACGCTTTGAAGCACAAAGCCTTCTCCGCGCTGGTGCGGCCATGGTCTACCCCAGCGGCTTATTTGCTAACGCAATATTCGAGCGTTGTCGGGGCCTCCGTAGAGCGTGTTCTCCATTTGCACCAAAAGATGAGGCTGCTGAACGTCACAACGCTTCTATTCGAGGAATTCCTCGGCGAGGTAGGCAAAGACATCCCGCCCTACGCTATTCTGTCGCATACATGGGGCTCGGAGGAGGTGTCATACAGAGACCACTGCGAGCAGCAGAACCTGACCCGCGAGGGTTACACTAAGATACTGGGGCGTCGCCGTGTCGCCGAGGTCGACGGCCTCCAGTATATATGGGTTGATACCTGCTGCATCGACAAATCTTCGAGCGCAGAGCTGTCCGAGGCCATCAACTCCATGTTCCAGTGGTATCGCCACGCAACCGTCTGCTACGCCTACCTCAGCGACGTTGACAGCTCCGAGGAACCGGCCACGGCCGACTCGTCGTTTGTGAGGAGCCGCTGGTTCACGCGAGGATGGACGTTGCAGGAACTACTCGCCCCGGCTGACGTCGTATTCCTGGCCTCAGATTGGGCCGAGATTGGCTCCAAAAAGTCGCTTCGATCTACCGTGTCCCGAGTCACCGGCATCAGTGAGAGGGTGCTCGAGCAAGGTCACTGGGAGCACTATAGCGCGGCGCAGAAGATGTCGTGGGCTGCGGGCAGGAAGACCAGCCGCCTCGAAGACGAGGCGTACTGCCTGCTCGGTTTGTTTGACATCAACATGCCTTTACTCTATGGGGAGGGCCGCAAGGCCTTCACACGCCTTCAGCAGGAGATCTTGAGGCAGTCTGAGGATCAATCGATCTTCGCCTGGTCGTATCCCGAAGATTGTCATTCTCAACTTCAGCTGTCCGGGCTGATGGCGCCGTCCACAGCAAATTTCCGGGATGCATCGAAAATTGAACTCATGGAGTATGTGCCTGACGAAGAGGGCGGGACGGTATTTGAGGTTGTCAATCGCCTGGTGAGGATCAGGCGAAGAGTAGTGGACAAAGTCGAGGGAATGAGGCTGCGGCTAGTCAATCCCAAGTATCCCCTCTGCCAAGTGACGGAGGTCCAGCTTGGTTCTTCAGAGCTCCACGATCGTAGAGTGCCTTTAGCGGCTGCTGCGAGGGAAGTTGAAACGCCCAAGGAGGGAACTCCGGTCAGGGAGAGTGGCAAGGACTTGATCACCCCAGTAATCATTATCGAAGGCGAAGACAATGCGGCGCAAGGCCGCTCTACTATCGATGATGACGGTCAGGAGCTTCAAGGCAACGGCTCCTCCTCTCGGGACTCACTTGAGCACCCAGGAGCCGTCGGAGAGCATGTCCTTGAGCCTCCTTCTCCGGACGGGGATGTCGCCGATAATTCTAGGTGGAAGTGGTATATCTACGAGCCAGTCATCATTGTACCACTCCAATGCCACGTCAGTGGCTCTCGTCTCAGCATCCTCTTGACGAAGGGCTCCATCAAGCAGCCACGGGGTGGAACCTTGTCACGACTCCACTACCCATCAATAGTCGCGATTCCTGGTCTCCCAGGACCCGACCTCTCTCCTTCGGTCAGTATATACGCGCTCATCTTCAGTCAGCCGGCCGTGCAGCCCGTAAGCGGCTCGAGGGGCACTGATCGGCTGTCCAGTCCCGAGATTCGATTGCCAGCATTACTAGCTGCAGGATACGTGCCACATGCGCATCGTGGCGCGCGCTGGTATTTTGATCAGAGCCGGGCAACCATCATACACAATCGCCGAGTCGGGGACGATAATAGCGCGACTGTAGACGATTCCCCCGTGATAGTCTTCTCACATGCTTCTGGGGACGACGCGGTGCATCCCATGTTCTTCATCGGCATCCCCCGGTCCATGGAGCGCTGGAACGGCACTAGAGTCGCCATTGTGGAGAACAAGCTGGAAATTGGCGTCTTCTCCCCCGACCCTTCGCAGGAGGTCCAGGATGGTCAGGAATACGCGCTCTTTGTCATGGACCTGCTCCGAGACAGGCGGGCCGACGTCGCGCTCGGCAACGGCAGGCATCTTGTTGTGAAGGTGAGAGAAGGACCTGCTGTCAGCTTCCTCACCGTGTCTCTGGAAAGATTGACGAGGGTCACTTCGCGGGCAAGGAGATTGCCTGGCGGTGTTTCCAAGATCGGATCTATCAGAGCGACCGTTTTGGGGATCAAGACGTCGATGAGGCAATATCCCTGACAGGTCCAAGACGGGGGGGCACTGGCCACTGGCGAGCCCAACTACCTGACTACTACACCTACTACACTACATAAGTGTCCTACGACGACGATACCATTCAGCTCACGCGGCCTCTCTTAGTAACTCTGATTGTATGATGTGCATGATGTTACCGCCGCCGGCTGAACTCCGGGCCAGCATGGGCAGGCGAGTCATGGGGCCAAGCCCACCTCCAGACTCTTCCCCACGGGTCTCCGCACTACGACGCCGACCCTCCACCGGCTAAGCATCTTAAGGTTGGGCTCCGGTCGGCTGCTTTGATTACCAACCTCTAGCAACCCCTAAGCAAGCTTAGCCACCTTGACAACCTCACCAGCTTCTCCAGCTTCTCGGCCCGTTGCCAAAACGTTTTCCCTGTCCAACTGCCCACCTGCCATCTGCCACCTCCCGCCTCCACCTCCACCTCCCACCCACATGGTTGGATCCCCCGCATGGGCGCGCACGCGAGACGAGAAACCCCGCCGCCGGCCCCGGCCCACTCTGCCCAGGTGGTCGGGTGACGGCGCTCAAGGGCCTGCGACGTACGGTACTGTATGGCCCAAGCCGGAACTGCCGAGCACAAGCGAGCCCCCGACCTGCTAAATCAGACGGCCCGAATACATCTCCATAACATGTCCGCCGGAGTTTTCCCGTGTGCGATATTCTGTACGGAGCCTCGGTCCTGCTCAATGGCTTCGGCTTCTTGGCGGCGATAGTGCCACGAGAGCCTGCTTCTCGATGGGGCTCGCGCATGTCATGATCATCTAGCGAGATGGTCCTGATGACGGCGACTCCAGCTAGACTCGACTGCGAGAGCGGCAATGGCTGTGCCTGTATAAAGCTGTCGAAACAGCTTTGCGGACGGCAATATCCGGGCCCTCTCGCTACGCTTCGTCTTCTGAGTACCACAGCCCTCAAACCAGTCGTTTCAAGATGCTGCCCTCTCTGTTCTCTGGACTGGCCGCTCTGGCTGTCTTGGGACACCAATCTCAGGCTCAAGATGTCATCACGAGCGACACATTCTTCTACGGCCAGGTGCCGCCCGTCTACCCGACTCGTGAGCCTTGACCTGCCACGTGATGAATTAAGAAGAGAACTCACTGACGTGTCTCCGCCGCAGCTGAGCTTGAAGAGACCGGGCCCTGGGCTAATGCCGTCGCCAAGGCCAAGACCCTTGTAGCACAGATGACGCTGGAGGAGAAGGTGCGCCCTTCCATCCCCTCATAGCAAATCCTGCTTCTAACTCTCCTAAAGGTCAATCTGACAGGAGGTGTCACGTCGCAAACTGGCTGCTCTGGTTTCGTCACTGCGATTCCACGCCTGGGCTTCCCGGGCCTGTGTCTTGCAGATGCGGGGAATGGCGTCCGGTCCACGGACTACGTCAGCGCATGGTCCTCTGGTATTCATGTTGGAGCATCATGGAATAGGGATCTTGCGTACCAGCGCGCGCACTTCATGGGGGGTGAGGCAAAGGCCAAGGGCGTTAATGTTCTTCTGGGCCCAGTCATCGGACCCATCGGCCGGGTTGCGCAGGGGGGCCGGAATTGGGAAGGTTTGTCTTGATCTGGGCACCCCTGACTGCTCCTTTGCAGAAATCTAACACTCTCTCGCCAGGCTTTTCCGTAGATCCCTACCTAACGGGCGAGCTCGCCTACGAGACTGTCACGGGAATTCAGGCAGCCGGCGTCATCTCTAGCACGAAGCACTTCATCGCACAGGAACAAGAGACACACCGTGTAAACACATGGTCATATCTGGAGACAGGACCATTCGCCGAGTCCGTATCGTCCAACGTCGACGACAAGGCCATGCATGAGACCTACCTGTGGTAAGTACTATTGTGCCATCGATGATTCCGTGTCATGCTCACATGCATGGCTGCAGGCCCTTCTACAACGCAGCAAAGGCGGGCAGTGGCTCCGTCATGTGCTCGCTCCAGCGTGTGAACAACTCGTACTCTTGCCAGAACAGCAAGGCCCAGAACGGACTCCTGAAGGGAGAGCTCGGCTTCCCAGGCTGGATCGTCTCGGACTGGGGGGCGCAACGGTCCGGGGTCTCTTCCGCCCTCGGCGGCCTGGATGTCGCAATGCCGTCAGGGTCGAGCTTCTGGGGCGACCAGCTCACTCTTGCTGTCAACAACGGCAGCGTGCCTGAGTCTCGGGTTGACGACATGGTTACCAGGATCATCGCCAGCTGGTATCAGATGGGACAAGACACGACGGACTTCCCTACCCCCGGCTACGGAATGCCTGCCGACCTGGGCCTGCCGCACACCGCCGTCGATGCCCGTAATCCCGAGGGAAAACCTGTGCTGTACGCGGGTGCCGTTGAGGGCCACGTCCTCGTCAAGAACACCAACAACGCTCTGCCACTAAAGTCATCAGACATGAAGCTCATCTCCCTCTTTGGCTACTCCGCACACGCACCCAACAGAAATAACTTCGAGCGCGCTAGCGGCAGTTTGCTCTTCACGTCCTGGGGCGTCGGCGTCCAGTCCGCAAACATCACCGAGGTCAATCTCGGCTGGTTCGGAGACCTGAACATCACCTACTCAAGGACCGCTGTCAACGGCACCCTCATCTCTGGAGGCGGCTCGGGCGCCGCAGCCTGGAGCCTGTTCAGCTCGCCGTTTGACGCGTTGGTAAACCGGGCTGAGGAGGACGGTACTGCACTGTTCTGGGACTTCGAGACCGGCAGCCCTGTCGTAAACCCGACGTCTAACGCGTGCATCGTCATTGGCAACGCGTGGGCTTCGGAAGGGTACGATCGCCCGGCTCTGAGAGATGACTTTACGGATGGCCTGATTGCATCAGTGGCCGATCAGTGCGCAAACACCATCGTCGTTTTCCACAACGCCGGCACGAGGCTCGTCGATACTTTCGTCGACCACCCGAACGTCACGGCCGTCATCTTCGCCCACCTGCCTGGCGAAAAGAGCGGCAAAGCCCTAATCTCCCTGCTCTACGGCGACGAGAACTTCTCTGGCCGCCTACCGTACACTGTGGCCAGAAACGAGTCCGATTACGGGCACCTCCTCAAGCCTGATAAGACCGTCGCGCCGAGCACGTACCAGAAGTACCCACAGTCGAACTTCACCGAGGGCGTCTACCTCGACTACCGCCACTTCGACGCGCTGAACATCACCCCACGGTACGAGTTTGGGTTTGGTCTCAGCTATACGACGTTCGACTATTCGGACCTGCACATCGTCAAATCCTGCAAGCCGTCAACGCCGTACCCGACAGGCGCCGTCGAGCAGGGCGGGCAGACGGACCTGTGGGACGTCGTGGCGCGCGTGTCGGCGAAGGTCACAAACACCGGCGCCCGGGATGGCAGCGAGGTCGCGCAGCTGTACGTGGGCATCCCCAGCAGCGATGCACCGGTGCGGCAGCTCCGTGGGTTCGCGAAGGAGACAATCGCGGCTGGCGGGTCTGTCACGGTGGACTTCAATGTCACGAGAAGAGATCTGAGCGTGTGGGATGTTGCCGCACAGAAGTGGAAGCTGCAGACGGGCGACTACAAGGTGTCCGTGGGCCGCAGCAGCCGGGACCTGCCGCTGGTTGGAACGCTGACCTTGAAATGAAGAACGCGGATCTGATGATAAAAGTAACGAACTGGATAAATAACGAGAGGGAAAGACTTGTACTCTGCCCGCTTATGATGTCGTAACGCAAATGTGCCGCCCTTTTCCTCAGGCTACTGTAGACAAGAGAAATAGACGCGTCAACCCCAGACATCTCCTTCTCTGAGGCCGGCGAGTCGATATTGCCCTATGCGGTATCATTCGGGCCATTGTTGGGTTCTCCGCGCGCGGCACGCACTTCTATCATGACATCCCGCTCTCCCGGCAGTTTCTTCAGGGAACAGAGATACTGGCAGACCAGAAGGAGATCCTTGTCCTTGTCGTCACCTGGAATCAGGTCCTTTGCTGCTGACCAAAGACGCTCTCGTACCGCCACGACCACGCCAAATTTCCTTTCCAGCTACTGGTAGTTAGCGTCCGCCCGAAGGACAGGAGTCGGTTCCCTTTATACTTGCCTCTGGGATCCTGTCCCGATGGTCCTGCAGGGTTTTCTGTCTCTCCCCGTCGCTTTTGGCTTTGAATTCCACTGGATCAATCCGCATCTGTTCGCTCAGCGCGTTCGCCTCGTTTAAGAGAAGAAAGTAGAGGGTCCTAAGTTGGTCGAAGTTGGTCATGTTGACTTTGGAGAGGATGGTCTCAGCTTCCTGATATCTTGTTAGGCTCCTTGGGGATCTCGCTTCCACAAGTGGAAGAGTGCGAACTCAAGATCTGTCGCTCACATATGGATCTTCAGATTGAAACAGGTCCTGTCTTGTAAAAGCGCAGTACTTTCGATTGATGGCCTGCTGCCTTTCTCTGTCCGTGCGCTGCATGCCGATGGTGCCTGAGCTGTCTCGCCCTTTTTCTCGTTCCATCATCGCAATGCACACTCGTAATTCAGCAATGGCGTGAGTCGAGGAGATGCTTGTGCTTGTTGACCGATATATCAATGTCGATGAGTTCGCGGAAGTTTGAATGTCGACCAAGATTATATATTACTTGATGAGTGTTAAGGAGACCCGCATTGTCCTTAGTATGTAAGGCAAGAATCTCGCTCATAATTGCAGAGCATCAAGCCTTCTTAAATAATGCTGGGAGTTGAGACGGAGATGAACAGGTCACACATGCGCCCGGCGTTGGCAGCATGCCTCGTATGTGGCGCTGCCGTACAACTCGATTTGAAACCCCCGGCTACGCGTCCGCTGAGTTCTTTCATGAGGAACGTCCAAATATTTGGGTGAGGACAAAATGACAAACAAGATGGCAGGCCGCCACGGGGTTTGGGTACTTTCTCCAGCTTCCTGATGACTCGGTCGGAAACAGAGACCGACGCAAGCACCTGTGCTATAAGTGCCATTCCTTTCACGCACGTGTCTTCCATTCCATGGACTGGAACGGCAGCTCCATATCATCACTCTAAACGATGAATCATTACACAGCAGGAAATAATAAGAGGTGTAGGGGTGCCATTCGGGTTCATAGTCCTTGGACCACACGCCGCTCGCTAATTGAGCAGCCCTCGATACCCAGCAAGACAATTGCAACAATCCGCCGCTCAGGCGTCTTCCTTGACGATCCGTAAAATACCAAACTTCTCAGTTTCCCAAGCAAGTCTCTCGGCAGGAGAATGCCAAAGAATGAGGGCGGATCTGAGATAGAAAATGCGGTCGGGCGACCATACAACGTGTACTATTCACCGAGATCCCACACCTCGAGCCTCCACTCTGCGTCCCCTCTAGTCATCAAACCACCGCCCATCGAAGCAATGAGAATAGTTTGGCACATTAGATAGGGCCCGCATGCCGGTTCGCTGCGGCAGATGGTCAGCAGTTTCTCCCAGGAGGCGCTTTCACTGTTACATACGACTGATCCGGGGGTCGTAAACAACGCTTTCCAAGGCAGAATTGTGGTAGGAGCAGCATTAGATGATGCTCCACTATGGATCATGAAGGCCGCAGCGGGCGAGACTGACTTGGGCTTCCAACTCCACAACTTCGTGCGCTTCTCGCACAGGTAGTGGCATGCGCATGATTTCGGGTAGCGAAAGTGGTAGCGCATCCGGGTGATGTCACGATCTTGATCTTTGCCTCCCGCAATGAAGTCATCGGGTACGGGCTTCTCTCTGATCAAGTGCAGAAAGAGCCTGAGAACGAATTCCGGGTCGCTGTCCATCAAGTCAGTCTCGGCCTGCGTCATCACCACCGTGGCCTCTCCATCTCCGTGCTGAGTGGCCAACTCTGCCTCCTTCTTCAAAAGTGGATGGGCTAGGCTATTCGTCCGGCAATAGAAGTAGAACAGGAACTGCAGCCGGCTGTCAGCATCAGTCGAGAGGGCTGGGACGCGTACGGTGTGGCAGTAGTACCTCCATCAAATTAGCGGTGCCGATGTTTGCACGTTTGAACAACTCGGTTTCCTCCTTGGCTTCCTCCAGCTTGCTGGCTGCAAGAGACTTTACGTCTTTGTAGATCCGCAACAGTCTCTGCTGGCTTTCGTATAGGATAATGCACTGGGCCACGCTATCGTGCAGCTGCTCCATGTTGGCCAGCTGGGTTTCGTCATGCTCCTTGACCGTGGCGTCGAGTTCTTCCTTCAACTCGTCAAGGCCCTCGCCATGCTTTTTCACTCCCTCGCTAAGGTTCCCGAGGCGGGCTTTGATAGCTGAGAGCTCTTCCAATAGATGCTCCATCGAACTTGGAGCTGACGCGACGGGCTCTTGCATTGTGGCACTCGGGTCGATATTGGAGGTGCTGGCCTGTGAGGTGGCTTCGTGTAGGAAATCGCTGCTGCAGGGATTCGCGGGCTCCGCAGTCGATGATCCCGGTTGGCTCGAGTCTCCGCTGTCTCTCTCGGTGTTGTTTTGCTCCTTGTCCTTGACGTTCTTCCTCTTCAGGCGAGCCATCAGAGCGGAGAACCTCTTGTCCATTGTTGGTACGAGGTGGGCTCAATAGGAACCACGAGGCGAATATGTGGTGGCTGATGGATGTATGTCTCGTTAGAGGTGAGCAGGATAAGTCGTGCCTTCCCAATTTCTTGGTTTGTACCGAGAGGGTTGTCGCGAGAAACCCGTTGCTGCGTCGTGAATCGTGGCTGCCACGCGAAACTGTTCATCTTCATCTGAAGTCGCGCTCGCTGGACGTGACACGGTGGGAGTTGACGGTGGACTCAGGTTGCTGTGACCTTTCGAAAGCAGGTCGCCGCCTAGCTTGACTGACCAGTGTACTGTTTTATCTAACTTGAAGACCCTAGAACTTCACGGCCACACCTTCAAGAAGAAGACCTCCTTTCGCTTTCTTTACTAGACGTGAAGTATTGCAGAAGTGACGGAGGGTACACGCGACCCCCTTTGTCTTCAACAAGCCCGTATACTCACTACCAGTTCACTTCTCTGTGAGGTAAGTGCCTTTGCCGGTCGCCGGATCGATTACAGAAAGTCTTCGTTCTACCTCTTGCTGTCCACCTAGGTAGGTACCTTTTATTACTTTCCGGTTTCTTTCCGTCCTGTTCGTGGCTCGCCTCTACACAAAATCTTACCCGTTGTTCATAGGGCCATTGTGAGCTTTTCGCAACCAGAAGATTTTGAATCACCTATCAAGCATTCGAAATGGAATCCGACGATCCCAACAAGGTCTATCCCGACCAAGAAGATATTGACGGTGTCGTCAAGAAGCTCACTCTCACATATTCTGAAGTCACAGAAGACGTCAAAGTGACTCTGACCCTCACCCCCGAGGAACTCAGTATCTTGGTAAGCACCCTCCTCCGCTAGGTCTTCTGCTCATCAGGGAGTTTCTGATCACACACAGACATGCGCTGTACAGGGCTATGGCATTCTTTATCGTCGATCCAATGAACTCCTTCAGTTCATCGAGGATGACAAGGCTATTCTAGAAGCCACCTCCGGGAAGACCGATGCTCTTGCCGACCGCATTGAGATGACTCAGAATGATCTCAAGACAATTGAAGAGAAGGTCAAGGATGTTGGCGGTATCGATCCCTCTCTCGCGCATCGGATCAACCGCATCGACGCGCTGGAGAAGGAGATTCGCCAGCTGACTCTTGAGTCCTCGCACAACGTCCTACAGGGCACTATGCCGGACGCCGGACTGCATCAATCCCAGGAAAACGTAGCCGCATTCCTGGCCTGCGCCAAAGAGAGCGAGAAGATGAGCTCCGAGGTCCTCAAGATTGCCCAGGCTGAGCGCAACTTCACGCGCAGTTACCTAGAGCGCATACGAACCGAGCGTGACGCAGCCCGCGATGAACGCGAAGCTGTACACCGCGAGCTCCGCGCGCTGCGCGATGACTCCATGGCCCTCCGCCAGAGCGCGAACAACCTACGCAACGAGGTGAACAAGTTGCGCACTGCCGCCGAGCACAAGCAGAAGCATGGTGGAGGAAGCGCTCAGAATTGAGAACATAACACTGGCTAGGAACTTACGGCTATGCAAGCTTAGCTTTTAGGGCTTCCGCACTTCTTTTTGTTCATCTCCTGCTGCTGTGGACGTGAATAGGCGACAACTGCTGGGCTACGACAGCTGGGTACGCATGTGAGGGGGGGGAATCTGCAACGACGGAGGCTGTGCTTAGATCTCTGCTTCTTATCTCTGGAGTGAAGCCGGGAAATTCAGTTGCGTTGCCCTTCATATACAGTTCTATTCCGGTGATCCTTTTTGTAGTGACCTTCAGTGTTCCCTCTTCTCCGTCGTCGATCATCAGTGAGCCCTATTCCGCGTAATAGGCTCATGAGGCTGGCCCAGGACCCGACGACATCCCTCAACATCATTCCACCACGAATGGGAGATTCGCATCTAGGACGTGTTGTCTGCAGATTCCCGAGAATTCGGTTGTTCCAGGCCAAACGCTCAAGTTGGCGTGCTAGCCACTCGAGTCCTATCGCACATACCCTGTCTAGCACTACTGCGCATTGCCAACCACCTCGCTAAGAAGCTGTGCCGCCTTCTCGGACCTTGGAGTGAACTCAACATCGAACTTGCCAGGGTGGCTCGAGAGTCCGGTGCTGAATCTTATCTGCTGCTCACGTGGCTTCCCATCCGGCCCTGTCGGTCTGGAGATGTCCATGGTAGCGACCATCGTGGCCACGATGATCCAGACGGATGCTTGGGCGAGATGGCGGCCAACGCAGATCCTAATGGGCCACTGTCAGCACTCACACACCAACGGACCCCAGGGGTGGGGTTCCTACCGTCTACCGAAGCCGAAGGGCCCAACGAGGAAGGGCTCCCCATCACCTCCCTCTTCTTTAGGTGTGTACCTGTCCGGGTTGAATCTCTCCGGCTCCTTGTAGACCGATGTATCTCTGCTCATGGCGTAGGTATTGTAGTACACATACGTACTAAATGAACGTTAGCCTGCGAGATTTGCACGCAGCGGGCAAGAGGGACACGCTACTCACCCCTTGGGAATGAACATTCCGTTGTAGATGTCGTCTTTCAAAGACTTGTGGGGGATCCCGATGGGAGACAGTGGTCTCCATCGGGTGGTCTCCTCGACGAGGTAGTCGATGTACCTGAGACTCGGGCGGTCTGCAAGGGACGGGAGCCGATCCGTCCCGACGACGCGGTCGATCTCGGCCCTCGCCTTCTGGAAGACATCAGGGTTCTGCATCAGATTCAGCAGCGCAACCGTCGAAGTGGCAAGCGTCTGTGAGCGGTCAGCGTGACTCTGTCGGGTAAAAGACTGTTAACCGGGCGGCGTACCGTATTGGAGCCAGCAATGAACACAGAGCCTGATGCGCCCTGGATGTCCTGCATGCTGAAGTGGTTGGGCATGCCCTTCTCCAGGTTCTCATCGTACTTCTTAAGAAGAGTGTATGCGAATGACGGATTGGCAGCACCCTCGTCCTGCACGAGTTAGCAGCCGCTTCGAAGTAAAGTAGAAGGGGATTGCCCACGTATTCCTTTTTCATGGCGGCGAACGGTATGTCGTGCAGGTTTTTGATAGCCCATCTCCACCTGCGAGCGTGTTGAAGCGTCTGAGAGTAGTTGAGGAAGTTGGGCACGTATCGGACTGCGGGCTGTCAGCAGGTCGTTGAAGAAGCTCTCACACTGTTGGAGGGGTTGCTCACAGGATGGGAAGTAGTCCACCAAGGTCGTCCCTGGGTTGCCACCCTGGGCTGTAGCCATGTTGGCGTCTATGGCGATCTTGATGTAAGGGTCATCGTCTCTGGTAACCTTGACTCCGAAGCCGATGCGCAGAACGATCGCTGAGGCAAATCTGTCTGCGCGTCAGTCCAAGCCGCGGGGTCTCTGGAAGTGTTGAGCGTACCTGCGCAGCGAGAAGTCCCACTGGGACGGACTCTTCAAGATCCTTGCAACTGCCTGACGGGCCTCATCCTCCTGAATGGGGCGGTAGTTCGTGATTGCTGTCTTGGTGAAGCCGGTCTGCAATGCAGATCGGTGGAGCTTGAACCGAGGGCCGTAGGGCATGAACGTCAGCGTGAGGCCCCATCCCATCACATCGAACAGCACGAAGTTCGGCCTGTCCTGGTAGATAGCGCCTCGCTTGTCGAGGATCTCGTTGGCTGCCTTCTGGCTGTTCAGAACTATCATATGGTTACCCAGGACGTTGAAGTAGACAACGTCAGAATCTGCCTCTCGTATCAGGATTCTTGTGTCACATGCGGCAGAGTATTTGGTGAAGGGTTCGACTTACTGAACTGTTTCGCGTACTGCATGTGCGTCAAGTGAGCGTTCTCGAGAGGCAAGTTCCTATAGTGGCCAAAGAAGGGTTCCGCTGGAGGAGACGGCGGGAGAGGACACGGGTACTTCTTGCTTGATCGCTTGATGACGCTGACCACCACAATCCCTAGTAGGAGAGCAACGGCCAGGATCCGCGCTGGCGACTGGACGATGAAGTTGGCGATGCCCATTGTTGCTGCGTTGTGAAAGCCTCGTGGTCTGTGGACCAGTCGGGACGCCTGTATTTCCAGCAGAACACTTGTACCAAGAGCCTTATGAAGAAAGGCCGTGGAGGGTCTGCGGCTTTGATGACTGTCAGCGCGAAGGCCGGCCCGACGGAACGCGAAAAGGCGAGGCCGCGATGGAGCGTCCGGACGACAAGATGCGGCTTGTAGCACTTGGCGCTACTGAGGAAGTTACCAAGCCAAGTCAAAGTCAGCCTTTTCTTGGCTCCTGAGGCCCTGGATGCGCCGGGGCGGTCTATCGGAGACTGGCGTTATCTGGGAACGCTAAGGCAACGTGGGCTCCCAGGGTCCACAGACGGCGCCGGAAATAGCGTGCGGAGCACAGAGATGCCGGCCGGCCGGCGGCCGGCATCTCCGAATGCCATCCCCCCATGGTCCTGCTGATTGCGGCTTGCGGCAACACACTTGTGGCCACCGGCATCCTGGGCGGCAGATGTGTTAGACGGCGAAATCGTAAAGCCGAGCTTGAAAGCGCGATTACTTACGGGGAGAATCAAGGCGGACAACTTAAGCTCTGGCTGAGATATCGAGTCCAGTCTTTTCCCAAGTGTCACCAACTTCAAGGCAGACTTCTAGACGAGAAGAAGAAGCCCGAGAGCATTCAGCAACGCCATGGGAGACGCTTCAGTAATCACAATGGACACGACAGCAGATATCGAGTCTAAGTTCGGCGCTTCCGCTGCCGGGTCGCGGACGACACCACCCAAGGGCAAGGAAGACCCGTACAGATATCAGCTGGGTTTCGGGAACTACTTCTCTTCAGAGGCTGTGTAAGTGGAAGGCATCCCGTTATAGTCAGATTTGGATTATGTTAACATCTTTCGATCAGCCCCGATGCGCTGCCTCCTCCAGGCCGCAATGTTCCTCAGCGATGCCCCTATGACCTATACTCAGAGCAGCTAAACGGCTCGACATTCGCTTCATACCGGGAAACACTCCAGCATGTCTGGATGTACAGAATCCGGCCAGCCGTCGCGCACTCACGGCCAGGGCCGATGCCTCCAACCCCTGACGTACGGGTTCCTGAGAACATACTCTGCCAAGAATATCGCTAACAGACAAATCAGCTGGAAGCTTGCTTCTCGAAGCAGAACCCCAACGTCGAGTTCACGCCTCTAACATACGAGTGGGGTCCGCTGGAGTGGCCCGCTGAGAACGAACAAGTCACTTTCGTCCAGGGACTAAAGACGATGGGCGGCTGGGGCGACCCGACCATGAAGGAGGGGCTCGCGATGCATCTCTTCGCCTGTAACGCATCTATGGGCAACCAGGCCTTCTGCAACAACGACGGTGACTTCCTGATCCTGCCGCAAGTGGGCCGGTTGGAGATCCAGACGGAGCTGGGGAGATTGATGGTGAAGCCTGGCGAGCTGTGCGTGGTCCAGGCGGGCCTGCGGTGGAAGGTGTCGCTGCCGGACGGCAAGGCGCGGGGGTATGTGCACGAGGTGTTCGGTGCGCACTTCGAGCTTCCCGACCTGGGCGTCATCGGCTCCAACGGACTTGCGCATCCTCGCGACTTTGAGTATCCCGTGGCCTCGTTCGACATGGACAAGTCGACGTGGGAGGGTGAGTGATTCTCCTCGGCGAACGAGCATTCTCGGGGAAACGGACGAGCCTCTCTAACCGGATGACAGTGATATACAAGCTCACGGGTGATCTCTTCTCGTACAAGCAGAACCACACGCCGTTTGACGTGGTGGCGTGGCACGGCAACTACGCGCCGTTCAAGTACGACATGGAGAAGTTCTGCCCACTGGCCTGTGCAATGAAGGAGCAGTGCGACCCGACCATCTACACGGTGCTTCTGGCCAAGTCCAAGGCGCCGAGGGTGTCGCTGTCCGAGTTCGCCGTGTACACGGCCAAGCACATCACGGCGCTGGACACGTACCGGCCGCCGTACTACCACCGCAACATGGCGACGGAGATGCTGGGCATGATCTACGGCGAGTACCACGGGTCGGTGCGCGACGTGCAGGAGGGCTGCCTGAGCTGCGAGAACTCGTACATGCCGCACGGCGACGCGTACCAGGCGTGGAAGGCGGCGACGACGAGGGAGCTCAAGACCGAGGTCATGGGCAAGGACGCGCTGAGCTTCATGTTCCACCTCAACAACCACTTTAGCCTGACCAAGTTCGCGCTCGAGCGGAACCCCAGCATCAAGCGTAAGCACCTGCCGCTCAACGTCATCCTTTACCATCCCATCCCATCACATACCGTCCCGCACAGGTATCGCGCATCTGCTGACAGCGCACCACACAGACATACCCGGCTACGAGGGAGACTTCTGGGACGACCTCCAGGGCCACTTCATGGACCATCTCGACGAGGTCAACGTCAAGCTCAGCGCTGCCGGGCTGCCGCAGCTGGGACAGGGGCCGGCTTGATACAGTGCCGTGGAGACTGGAGAGGAACCGGGAGTCGAGACACTGGGAAGGGGGTAGGGAGTGGAAAGGCCGAGTACTACTGTACTCTGTACATGGATGCATTGAGGGACAAACGGAGATCGAGAGGTAGCGGTACTTTTACTGTAACAACCGACGAATCACGGCCGGGGGAATGCAATCTGCCAGCCTAGGAAATGCTAAAGATGAAACCAATGCCGCCCTAATTTTGTTTGGCGCGCGCGCACGCAACTCCACTGATAAGAGGCTTCATGCAGCACATTGTTAGCAGGGTCACCATTCTAGGGAGTTTCTCCGCAGATCCATCCGCCTGACTCGGTTGCTCGGGACGCTCGCAGGCTCGCAGGGACTCATGATAAGCAAGCGCACGCCGCAGCGGGGCCAGTCAAAGATAAGCCCAGGTGGATTGTGTCGACTGAGCGCCTGCGGCCTCGGGCTGTGCTCTGGCGCCTTCACCGACCGACCGCGCAGAGGCCGGCCGGCAATGGCATTTCAAGGCAGCTCCTCCCAGCAGACGCCGACCCTCTCGGCGGGTCACGGCTCTGCCAGTTCATCCATGCGCGCGTGTCCGTGATGACGATGATGCACCATCCGGTGAGAATGGACCGGCCCGGCGCTGCTCCTCTGTCCCCAGCGGCCTCTGCCCCTCGCTCAGCGGCAGCGTCCGGCTCAACGACGCCCGTGTCGAAGCCCAAGAGGTCATCTGTGGCCTGCCGGAGGTACGTCATGGTCTCTGTCTCTGTGTTTGTTTGCCTCTGTTTTGCCCGCCAAGTGTGCGGAGCGCGTGGAGTGCGTTGCGTTTCAACCGCAAGTGCCGGACCCACGATTGTTCTCGCACAATTGTTGTGCATGAGTGACGGTCGGGCGGGAAGGCTGGC
This sequence comes from Pleurostoma richardsiae, assembly GCA_030052745.1. Lineage (NCBI taxonomy): Eukaryota > Fungi > Ascomycota > Sordariomycetes > Calosphaeriales > Pleurostomataceae > Pleurostoma > Pleurostoma richardsiae. The sequence continues at coordinate 113,086 of JANBVO010000045.1, forward strand.
TGTATGGAGCGTGTGTGCCCCTGTTGCCCCTTGCTGACCATCGTACGACGCCGACTCAGATGCCGGCGGCTGCGGACAAAGTGCCTGCAGGACGAACATCACCTCACGCCGTGTCTCCCCTGCCGCGACGCCGGCCCGGCCATTGCCAAGGACTGGTAAGGAGCTCCTCGGATCCGAGCGCGTCTCGGGTCTCCACTCAGGGCACGCGTCTGACGACGGTATGTTTCCGCAGTGCGTTCGCAAGCCGCGGCGACAATGCCGACCGGAGGGTGAGTGAAGTCTACTGGACGATCGAATGCGGGCCTGAGCTCTGACAGGTGGCGGCGGCAGTTCCGAATCAAGCGTGTCACCCATGTCGAGGTGTCCAGCCAGACGTCATCAGTCTCAAGCAGGTGTGCGCCCAGTTCCCTGCCACGACGACTGAGGAACGGGAGATCTAATGCAGTTGAAAGCACCACGAGAGATGCCTTCCCGACTCCGTCACGTCGGCGACGCAGCAACGACAATGAAAGCGAAGGCCCTCCTTTCCGAGCGGTTAGCGAGCAGGCGTCGCTTTCACCATCCATTGCGAGGCGGGTGCAGGTGTATGCGGCGTCTGACGACATCTGGAGCCTGTTGCCGCCGCATGAAGAGCTGCTGGCAGGCTGCCGCGTATACCTGACGACGTGTCTTCAAGTCGGTATGGATAACTGCATCGTTGTCTGCCTTTGAACAGGACTTGGCCGCCGCGACAAACTCGCTGACCTAGAGACAGGATTTATTCCCAAAGCCTTATTCCTGGAGCAGATGGAGAACAGTCGCGAGTCGGTCAATGTCTTCCTCCTCCTCAGCATCCTCGGCATTTCCGCCCGCTTCACCCCGGAGCTTTGCGAGCGTTTCCACGGCAGCAAGAACGCAGCCGAGTTCTTCATGGACGTCGCACACGTCATGATCGCCGACGAGATGTGGAATACCAACCTGGAGAACACGCAGGCTTTCTTTCTGCTGGGCATGGCTGACTGGGGCCGGGGCGAACGCGAGCGGAGCGCCATCAACATGGGCATCGCCGTGCGAATGGCCGGTGTGCTGCGGCTTCACCGTGAGGAGACGTACCGGCTGCCACCGGGGGCGTCGGCGGACCAGGTTGTGGACGCCGAGCGCGCGCGACGGACGTTCTGGGTCATCCAGAACCACGACAATCTCTACACGCAGGAGCACCTGCCGCTGTCGTTCGGCAAGTCCGACATCACCACTCTGCTACCGGGCGAGGAGAGCGACTTCGCCTTTGGGAGAGTCCCGCAACAGCGGGCCGCCCTCGCGGGAACCGTACCCGCGCTCAGGGACCCGTCGTTGGCCTCGCTGCCGACGAGGTCGCTCTTTTCCACCCTGATTCAGGCCCACGACCTCTGGGGCATCATCGCGCGAGACGCGAGGGGCGACGACGACGCTTCCGCCTCGGAGGTCGAGCTCAAGCCGTGGCACCCCAACTCCCAGTACCGTTGCATGGCCAAGACGCTGCGCGAGTGGGAGGCCAACATCCCCAGTGCGCACACCTGGAGTCCCTGGAACCTCCGCGGCTACAAGGCCGAGCACGTCGACCTGGCATACCTATCTATCGTGACCGTCACTCGACTCAACAATATCGTCCTGCGCAGAACGTACCTAGACAGAATCGTCAAGGCCATGGTCAATGAGGACGGCGGCGACTCGTCTGCGCCTGCGGGGTTCTGGGAGCAAATGTCCCTTGAGCTCTTTACCGACGCCTGGTCTCTCTACGAGGCAGTCGACGTCTGGTTCTCCCTCCGCGGCGTGAACGAAGGCTTCCCAGCAATGGTACGTAACACCCTCTCCATCGTTAGTTATCAATTCATGGACGCTAATACATCCATCCCACAGCTGGCTTTCTGCACATACGTCTGCGGATCCCTCGCCTCTCACCTCTATAGATGGCCGCAACTGTGCCCTAAACTGGCTCCTGCTGCGTCTACAGCCCTGCGCAGGTGTGTTGACGTGCTGTCGACGTTCGAAGAGAAGTGGCCCACCGCATCCCAGTGGTCGAGCGTGCTGCGGCAGGTCGCGGACCAGGCACCGTACCACGGATCCCGGCCAGTTGACGACGTTCGCTCACAGGAGGCGCTGCTGAACACCCCGGCACCTCAGGCGTACTCACCGGCGGCGTCTCGCACATCCCACGCAACGCTAGATCATCCGAGCCCGAATATCCCCGCCCGACCGCGCGCTTCCTCGCCATACCAGACACAGAGCCACCCAGTAGAAGGCAAGATCGGCCTCGCTCAGCCCGTTACGTCAACCGGCACCATGCCAGTCGATATGTATCAGGGCGATCATGCGCTCAACTCAGCAAATCATCTTCATCTGCTCAGCCGCGCCGCGGCGTACGACTCTGGCATGTCAGGGGAGTTCCGGAAGCCTGGGAGCGAAGCTGATGAAACCACTCTGGGACACGCATACGAGACTTCAGTGATGGGGCCAGACGCGTACCGGCACGCCCACCGAGATGCCGCCTACGCCGGGCCCCCAGGTCCCTCTGGTCTGGTGCACAATGTGGCGCCGCTGCCGGATCCTTTGGACTTCGATTTCACGGATTTCACGGATTGCATACAGGGCTATATGCACATCGGCTGGACAGGTTGGCAACAATAAGCTCCCGATTGACCTAAAGGCATCGCTACACAAACCAAAACGACCTGAAGACACTACTGCTGTCTCGGCTATGGGAGAGACATACACTCCCTCTACATCAGCGCCAAAGTGCCCTTCGACTCACGCTCTCCAGCCATTTCGTATCGCATCGACCGCCGCCTCCACGCTCACCACGTCGCCGTACTTGGCCCCCACATCCATCAAATTAGCCCAGTGCGTCTCGGCCCCCCTGTCGCCACAGGCCTCCGCCACCACCATCGCCCTGAACCCGGCCTGCATCGCGTCCAGCGCCGCCGCGCGCACCGAGCCACTCGTCGCGAACCCGCAGACCAGCAGCGTGTCCACGCCCATCGCCGCCAGCTGCGTGGCGAAGTTGGTGCCGAAGAACGGTGAGGGGTACTTCTTCCGCAGCGCGATGTCGTGCGCGGCCGGGCGGATCGCGTCGCGCTCGGGGCCCCGCGGCGGGTCGGCCATGTTGTCCGGATTGGGGCCGTGGAAGAGCGCGGAGTGGGAGGGCGCCTTGAGGGCGAGGAGGCCCGCGTCGCGGAGGTGGGCGTGCGTGTAGAAGGTCTGCGCGAAGAAGACGGGGAGCCGCGGTGGCGCGTCGGACCCAGCGGGCGCGGGTGCCTCGCGAGCAGCGGCGAGGAGGAGGGCGAGAGCCTGCGAGACGGAGTGCAGGGTCTCGTCGGGTAGGCGGAGTGGTGAGGAAGGGTTGAAGTACGCCTCGCACACGTCGACGACGAGGACGGCGGGCCGAGCGCCGAAGCCGAGCTTCTTGGTCCGCGAAGGGTCACCGCACTCGGCGGCGTAGGCCGGGTAGGACGAGGGATCAAGGGCCAGGGTCATGTTTCGGGCGGCGTTGTCTGCGGGGGCTTACGGAAGATTCTTGGAGAAGCGGCAGATAGGGAGATCTTGAAACGTAATGACGGGATAGATGGAAGGAAGCAAGCAAGCATCTGGTTGACCTGTCTAGACATACCTTGCCTGCTCTGTACAGGGGTCACAGGTCACATCCAACGAGTCCGGAGGTCCTTCCGCTACGCATCATTCACCGTTCCGCTGGGGACGGACGGGCCAAACTTTGTAAAACGTGCTCTGTAATAAGAGGCCGTGCCGAGGCCGATTTCGCGTGTGCCGGCGGCCGGCATTTGAAGTGGAACATGGCCAGTGAGTAAACAAAGGCAGAAAGAAAAAGAGCCCCGGGGACGGCCGAATTAGCGCAGGATCTAGCTCTGTCTGCTATCTACAGTATCTACGCCATAACCTGGGGCACACAGGCTGAATGAAGTCTAAGTAAGTATGTAATTACGCTCCGTCACAAGCGGAGGCTTCGTCGCTGCCAAACTGCCCAGTCACATCCCCAGCGATAGGACACCGTATCAAAACGCCGCTAATTCCAGGGTCGTGGGGGTATCACAGCTTCATGTGCACGATCACATTCATCGCTGAGTCCTCGCTGTCTTTGCTCTCTGCCCGTGGGTCATGCAGAAGTGCACTTCTAGGGCAATATGCGAAAGCCTAGTCATCCTGGCTGAGGATCGGTGCATTGTGCACGTCGTAGGAGGTGCCCAGGGCTTTGGCGAGTTCGGTGCAGGCGTCGTGAACCAACGTCTTGCCGGTCCTGTGAATGCTGTATGCGTTGTAGAGGCCGAGTCAGCAGAGCTTACCACACGCAAACGATAGCAAAAGCGGCAATGACATACCCAGCGAGCATCAGAACCGAGTGTGTCGCACCCGGATACACCTTCATCTTTGCCTGCACGCCGGCCCTCCTCAATAGCTCGTCGAACTCCTCTGCCTCTGGCGCCAGCAGGTCGCAGCCGGCGACGGCCATGAAAGTCGGCGGGCTGCCCGCCATGATGTGCGGCGGCGCGTAGCACGGCGATGCCGTCCAGTCGTGGGAATGCGACGCGCACGAGAAGTACTGCTGCCGGTACCACTGCATGCGCGTGGGCGTCAGCCACGGCGAATGCTGCGACGTCTCCCACTTCGAGTTGGTCGTCGCCATGTTGTCGATGACCGGGCAGATGAGCAACTGGAAGCAGGGCTTGACCGGCAGGTCCGGTGCCATGGCGGCCTTCATGGCGACGACGGCGGCGAGGCCACCACCACTGTTTTCTGGTCAGCCAGAGGGCTTTCCGCGAAGGTCCTTGATCATTACTGACGCCGAGAGACCGCCGAGAGCATAGCGGGCGGTGTCGATGTTGAGAAACTTTGCGATGTAGGGGGACATGGCCCATTCGAGACCCGCGAAGGCGTCATTACCGGCAGTAGGATAGACGTGCTCCGGCGCATGACGATAGTTGACTGAGATCACGACACATCCGACGTCTGGAGAGTCCTGTCAGAGAGCGGTACTCGATGGGGAACATCGCCCTGGCTGCACGCCGCAGAAGACCTACACTTGCAGACGTGCGTCAAGAATCCGTTCTCGCTATTCAGGCCGCCATTGACCCATCCTCCTCCGTGGTACCAGACCAGGCACGGCCACCCGCGCTTGGGGGCCGTACCGGCAGGTTTGAATATCCGCACCTGGATGTCGCCGACGGTCCTGTCCGTGATCTTGCCGACCTCGACCTGCTTCTGTGACCCATGCGCCATTGGCGACTTCTTCGACCGCAACTCCGGATCCCATGGCTGTGACTCCTGAGGTGGGATGTACTGGAGGACCTCGTCGTGCAGCTTGACATACTCCGGATCCAGCCTCTCCCGCATGTCCGGGTGTAGAGGCTGGTATATTTTCTGCCCAATGCTCCCCATGCTTCCGGTGGTCCTCACTCCCTGTGCAGTGCAGCTACAAGCCTCTCCAGAAACAGCGACCTCCGCTAAGGGCGTGTCGATGTGCGACGAGGACGGTGTGGATGTGCGTGCAGGCGGCTCACCTTAACAGTCGCCGGCGCGGGAAGAGATAAAGGGGCCGCACGCTCGTGCCCCCGGTTCGCGTGTCCCAGCCGCGCTAGCACGCCTAGCTCTCGCCGATTGCTCCTTGGCCGGCTTCCGTGCACGCAATTGAACGTCCGAGCGGGCTCCCTCCTGTGCTGAAAGCTGCCAGGGCCGGCGATGACTGGCTGCCGGAGTCGTGGGTTTCCCTGCAGGGTCCCCTGGAAGTTGCGTGATGTCGGGTCCAGACCAGCATATCGGAAACATCACGAGCGCCTTAGCAGGTCTATTAAGATGACGATAAGGTGTTGTCTATGCCATGATGCCACAGTGTTCTATCCTTGCCCACGTTTTTCAGACTCTGGTTTCGGAGCCGTCTCTCTCGCTATCGTGCTTTTCCCGGATCATTGGCTCGGCCACCGTCCTCTTCCCCTCCTCCGAGCCAGCCCCTGAATCCTCCTCCTCGCTTGAAGATGGAGTCGACGCGCCAGCCTCCTGGTTAGCTGATCCAGTCTTCTCATCCTTCCTCGCTAGGCCTTTGTCTCTAATGAATATCATCAATGCCAGGCAGCACCCCATTGCCCCGGCCCACAGGTAGAAGACCGACCTGGAGGCCGTCGCGTACGAGTCGAGCACTGCAATCTTCTGACTCTCGCTCAGGCTGGACGTGTCGGGCACGTCAAAAATTGACTCCTTGATGCGGGTCTGCACCGCCGGCGGGAGGTCCGAAGGGAGATGGCTTATCAGGCTATTGGAAAAGATGGCGGACGCGATCGCAAGCCCCGCTGAGCCGCCTAGAGCTCGGATGAAGTTCCTAGCGCTGATTACGACAGCCCGGTCCTGCTTTGGGCTGTGGGCTTGAGCGGCGACGAGAGCTGTGTAGCGGGTCTTAGCCGGTGTGGATGCCGCAGGGCAAGGGAAGAGACTTACTCGGCTGAAACACGAGCCCGACACCCGCGCCTTCGACACCCAGGATGACAACAATGGCGGCTATGGGGAAGGTACGGCGGAAGATGCACTGCAGGGATGTTCCGATGACCCAGAGGATATATCCCAGCCAGATGACCTCACCGTATCTGCCCATCCTCGAGATATACTGCCCCGACAGGGCCGATGCGATGGCCTGAGGGATGACGATCGGGAGGACCAGGGCAGCGGAGGTAAGAACCCCGATTTCTCGAGCGCTTTGGAAGTAGATGGGGAGGTAGTACAGCAAGCTGTAGAAGACGATTCCAATGAGGAAGTTCTGGATCAGCATCGCCGCCAGCGCAGGGTTTTTGAAGAGGCGGACTGTTTCTCGCATTAGTGAAGAGAGCAACGGTGGAATGGCAGAGGGCGACACCGACATGGAAACATGGGCAGTCTCGCGAGCTTCCACTCATTGAGGCCGAACAGCAGGAGCAGCGCGCCCCCCACTGTCAGCATGGCAATCACCATCGGGCTTGACGCCTCGAACTGCGTTCCAATGCCGGATATCGGGATGAGCAAGATGATGGTGCCGGATGAGCTCAGCAGGATCCCCAGGTAGTCGATCTTGGCCAGCTTGCTTCTCAGCGGCTCAGGCGGGATCGTCTGCGGCGGCAGCAGGAAGTATAGGATGACGCCCACGCAGAGCGCCAGCGGTGCAATGAGGTAGAATGTCGCCCGCCAGGTGACGCCCCTCGTGAAGCCGGCCGCGATGAACGGTCCGATCGTGTTGCCCATGCCGACGCATGATCCGAGTATCCCCTGGTACCTGTGATGCAAGCAATGTCAGTCGTGCATGCTTCCGAGCCAAAGCGCAGCATGAGGCCAGACACTCACTTTCCACGCTGTTCCAGCGTCGTAACATCGGACACAATCATCATGACGAGCGCCATGATGCCGCCATTGGCGAGGCCAGCAACGCCTCGAAAGGCATAGAGTTGGGTACCGGTCTGAGCGAAGCCACAGAGGAGGTCGCCCAGCGCCAGCAAACACAGGCAAGTGATGAGGATCACCTTCCTCCCGAGGATGTCAGACAGCCGACCGTAGAGGACCTGGAAGGCGGTATTGGCAATGAGGGACGAAGTACCAGCCCACACAATGGTCGATGAGCTGTTGAGATCACGACCTACGGTGGGCAGAACAACGCCGATGCTCTGCTGGTCGATGTAGCTGATGAGAAGCGCCGACGCAAGTGCAGCGAACACGACGAGGAGGCGCCCCTTGGGCAAGAGGTTTGTCTGATCGTGGATGACATGCTCCTCCTTCGCCATGGTGTGCCCCTTCTGATACCCTTGGCATCAGGCAGGTCGCTGTGGTCTGGCGGATGGTAGTCAGGTGATAGGTCACTGGCCGGCTCCTGTAGACATCTAACGCCAGCATCACACCTCAGCTCAATAACGAGATAGAAGACACTTTTGTTCGCTTGACGCTCTTCCGAGCTTCGGCATCACTGTTACTAGCAGGCCGGCCGCCGGCATCGTGCCGGATTAGAGCACACTAGGCCACAGCATCTATGTGGAGACAGAAATCTTGGGGAGAGCTTCGCGGATAAGATCCCGCCGCTGTCAGCAGTCCAGGCGAAGAAGACTCAAGAGGGCTAGGAATTGGCAAAGGGCATCACCGAGGCCATCACCGACTTCGGTATTCACAATGGCCGGCTTATCATTGGACACTCACCCGCAACACGCCGACTACGCACGCTCCGGCTTCGGTTGCCGCATCGGATGGGGCAACAGGCCGGCACTGCTGCTGGTCGACGTCTGCGCCGCCTACTGGAAGCGCGGCTCGCCACTCGACCTGTCACACAACGCCGAAGGCGGAGCCAGCCCGGACTCGATGCGGCGCCTCGTGGCGGCCGCGCGTGCCGGGAGCGTGCCGGTGGCCTGGGCACAGGTCCGCTACAACCACCCAGAGATGCTGGACGGCGCGGTACAGGCCAAGAAGACCAAAACGATCCTCGCGTGGCAAGACGGGGACACGCGCGGGCTGGACGCCCTGCTGCCGGGTCTGGAGCCCCAGCCCGAGGACACGCTTGTGCTGAAGCGCAACCCGTCTGCCTTCTTTGGCACCACGCTGTCCAGCGAGCTGAGGCTGCTGGGCGTGGATACGCTGGTCATCTGCGGCGTCAGCACGAGCGGCTGCGTGCGCGCCACGGCGCTGGACGCTGTTTGCAACGGTTTCCGGCCAATGGTAGGCTCTCCTATCTAGCACTTCACAAGAACATCACGCAGGATCGTTGAGGGCTGACTTTCTACTCAGGTTGTGAGGGAGGCTTGCGGCGACCGCTCACTGCTAATACAGCAGCAGAATCTGTTTGACATGGACTCGAGCTTTGCAGATGTCGTGGCGGAAGCGGAAGCGACGGAGAGGTTACTGCAGGGCTGGAAATCGTCGTCGGCCTAACTGTCACACACACACACGCGCGCTGTATTTCCATGCTCCCTTGGGTTGGTGCCCTGCGAGGAGAATCAGCTGGATGATGATTGAGGTTTCAAACATGCAAGTTCTTTGGACATTCAGGGTCCCATTCACCCTTGCCTCTCGAAGACCCCCGTATCTCCCTTGCGGAACAGTCGTCCACGCTAGGCGAAAGCCCGTCTTGGCGGCAGCGCGTGCATTTTCTTTATCTGCAGTCACCGTGGGGAAATGCAGCAACCCTGCTCCCCGAGTGCTCTGCCGAGTCATGTCTCCCACGAGATTGGACCGGCGGCGCACCCGTACGGAGGCCGGCCGGAAGCGGCACTCTCGACAGGGTCGCGCTTCTGACATGTCACCAAGGGCGTGGCGCTGTGAGATATTACTGCTGTTATCTCTCGCCAAGACAGTCCTCAAAACTCTCCAAGACCGCTTACCAAAGCAGAATGGTGTATCATCGAGGGCTCTGTGACAGCTGCGACGGTGTGGGTATAAGGCGACCATGTCGGCGTCCAGAAACACGTCAAGTCCAAGCTGGACGCAGCTTCGTTCAATTCTGAACTCCTCGTACCAACTTCCCCTCGGCCCTCAATCCACGAGCCCGAAGCACGACGACTGCCGACATGGCAATGTCCGGGACTGAGAAGAGCACTCGGGGCGAGATCGCCCCAGTCGCGTCTGATGTGGAGATGGGCTCCTCGCATGATTTCAAGGACACGGTGCGGGATGACTTCCACGTCCCCGCCGCCGGCGAGTCCTTCTGGCAGAAGCTCTCCGGCGCCGGCGTGGAGATGCGCGGCGCCGAGCCCGTCCCCGTCGAGAAGCGGACGGACACTCAGTACATCAATGTCTTCACCATTTTTGCGACATCAATGACCAGTCTCCTCCCGTGAGTGCCCGCCTTAGGCTGCCTCAGCGTCACTTAGTGGAGAGAGAGTCTTCATTCGCTGACTTAAGCACTTCAAAGCATCGGCATCGGCTCCGCGACCACAATCGGCTACGGCATGTCACTGCGGGATGCCGCGCTCATGATCGTCTTCCTGCAGTTCCTGTTCGGTCTACCGGCCGCATACGTGATGACACTGGGACCCCTGACCGGCATGCGACAGATGATCCAGTCCCGGTACTGCTTTGGGTATGTGAACAGGATCGACAATTGCTCTACAGGGCCGACTAACCATGTGGTAACAGGAAATACTGCAACATCCTGACGACTATTGTCGTGACTCTCACCGTTGGTGGCTTCGCCGTGACTGGCAGCGTCAATGGCGCACAGTGCCTCGCCTCCGTCAGAAGGGGGACCCTCCCCGTCGAGGGCGCTATTGCCATTATCATGTGCCTAGCCCTAGTCATCGGCTTCATGGGCTACAAAGTCCTGCACTTGTTTACCCGCTGGGGTTGGATTCCGACGCTGATCGCCATCATCATCCTCGTGGGCTGCGCCGGCGACCAGCTATGGCAGCAGGCCCCCGCCCGCAGCCATTCGTCTCAGGCGTATCTGGGAATGGTGGCCTTCTGCGCGGGCAACATGATCACCTGGGCTAACGTGGCCGGCGATTACGCCTGCTACATGCCTCCCACGGCGCCGAGGCTGCGTATTGCCATGTATTGCCTCTTCGGCATTGCCCTGCCCTTCTCGCTGCTTATGACCCTCGGCGCGGCCATCGGCGGTGCCGTCTACGCCATCCCAGCTTGGACCACCGCGTACGAGGCGGGTGGCGTCGGCGGTGTCATCGGCACCATCCTCATCACACGCCTCGGGGACTTTGGCCGCTTCGTTCTTGTCATACTTGGTCTGTCCGTGCTGGCCACCTGTGCACGGGACATCTACACTGTCTCCTTCAACCTGACAGCCTTGGTTCCCATCCTCAAGAGGGTGCCGCGTGTGGTGCTCGCCATCATCGCCACGGGCGTCATCATCGGCGTCGCAATCCCAGCCTCGAAGCATTTCGTGGCCTCCATCGTCGCTTTCCTGTCCATCATCGGCTACTACGCAGGCGCTTCCGTCACCTGCTTCCTCACTGAGTTCCTCTACTTCCGCGGCGGTGACCCGGCCAGCTTCGACCCGGCGATCTGGAACGACGGCCGCGCTCTGCCCTCGGGGCTCAGCGCCCTCGCCGCCGTACTCATCTCCTGGGCACTCATTATCCCCTCCATGAGCCAGGACTGGTACACCGGGCCGATTGCCGAGAAGGCGGGCGACTTGGGGTTTGAGTTCGCGGTCGTTGTCGCATTCTTGGCGTATGTCCCTATCCGGACGCTGGAGATCAAGATGCGTGGGCGGTTGTAAGGTGCACCTGTGACTGATCTAACTATTTGGTAATATATTGGCTGTTGGGTTCCCGAACAGCAAAGGAGCTGAGCAATTACGATACAAAAAGTAGCCACAGTTATCACTTGACGCTGTTGGAGTGGGTTCACAGCAGTTGCGCTTGATCTTGTCATATACTCGTAATAGCTTAGGCTTGCCCTTGGGTGCCAGTACTATACATAGTCTACCTCGCCGCTGAGACTGCTCGCTTGATAGCATCTATACACCTCCACACATCCTCAAACGTATTATACATCGGTACAGGCGCAACACGGATGACGTCGGGTTTCCGCTGGTCGCAGACGACGCCGACGTCTTTCAGCGCCTGCCCGACCGTGTCCAGCAGTCCCGGCCGCAGCAGGACGCTGAGCTGAGCACCGCGTTCGGCCGGGTTAGACGGCGTAATGATTCGGAAGGACGGCTCGGAGCCTGTATCATCTGCCAGGATGCCATTCAGGAGGTGCTCGGCGTATGCGGTGAGCAGCAGGCTCTTCGACCTCAGGGTTTTCATGTCCGTCTTGTTGAAGATGCTCAGAGACGCCGAGAGCGCCGCTAGGTCGATCGCCGAAGGGTTGCTCAGTTGGTAGCCGGCAGCACCCGGTGTAGGCTGGAACTGCTTAGCCATATTGAAGCGCACGCTCTTGTCGCCGCCGTACCACCCGCTCAGCCTCGGACGGAACACCGGCTTCGGGGCCTCGCCATCCTCGCTCGGAGTCCACTCGACCTTCCCGTGCCGCTCGTGAACGAACGCTCCCGCGATAGCACCCGGCCCGGCATTGATGTACTTGTAGGTACACCACGCCGCGAAGTCCACATTCCAGTCATGGAGACGCAGCTCAACATTACCGGCAGCATGGGCCAGGTCCCAGCCAACGACGATGCCATGTTCCTGGGCGTACTGCGTGATGCGCGGGATGTCAAAGAGCTGCCCGCTGTAGTACTGGATGCCGGGTAAGAGGATCATGGCGGTCTCTTCGGCGTGCTCATCAATGGTGGCGAGGACCTTGGAGGTGGAGATATAGAAGTTTTCGTCAGGGCTGATCTCGATCATAGACTTGAGCGGATCTTGCCCATGCCACTGGAGGTGGGAAGAGATGGCGTACTGCTTCAGTCAGCATCGCTCAAGTTCTATAGCTGCACGGCGAGGCCGCGAAGCCACTCACATAGTCGCTAGGGAAAGGCTTCCACTCGAGGATGATCTTGTGTCTCTTCTCCGTTGGTCGATAGAAGCTAGCCATGAGTAGCTGGAGGTTGACGGTAAGGCTGTTCATGATGACAATCTCCTCCGGCGACGAACCAACTATGTCGGCCGACTTTCTGGCACAGTCTTCCGCCATGTCCTGCCAGTTCTTGAGCGGTGACTGGGCCAGGTCTCGAAAGTGGCCATACACGCCTATCGACGCCCAGGTCTCGAGCTGTGCATGCAGATACGTCCGGACGGCTTTCGGCTGGAGACCAAGGGAGTTGCCACAGAAGTAGATCGCCCTTTGCCCATCCGGCCCTTCTGCCGACGGCCCGCTGGATTTGCTCTCAGCATCTTCGGCTCCTGCTCTCGGGTCAGCCGGGCCACCATGCCCCCTCGGTCAACGTGTCTTTACCTGGTATGCTGCCGGTTAGTGCCGTCTTCTGGATGGATGTTTTTGTCGGCAGGATGAACTCATGGCGCAAGTGGCCTATGGGGTCTTGAGAGTCGAGTGACTGAGCGTAGTCAAGCGTCTTGGCGTCACCCGAAAACTCAGGACTCTGGCCGTTTCTCAAGCTCGCCACTTGAGACGAGAAGCTCATGTTGAGTCACTCAGTCAAAGAGATGCGAGTGATCGTGAAATGAGTAGATGGGGGTGCCTGTCGAAGACAAGATCGATGAGCGAGCGTCGCCGATGAGCGGAGTTTTATGTGCCCAAGGCGCTGCAGTCAGACAGGCACTCCCGGATTACCGCTCGGCCATTAGGTAAGTGAGCGGAAAACTCGCCGAGTCTCGTGACCCCGCCAGCCGCTTTCCGCGGTGGGTCCCGTTCCGCTTCCGAGTTCCTCCCGCATCCGAAGTTCCGCCTTCCGGAGTACACGGCGCTGCCGATAATACCCGTTCAGGGACCGATAACATGAAGATTTGAAGATCTGCAGGCAAAATAACAACAGCTAGGGGGGGGTTTCCATTACGTAGTTCTGGCACGATCAAGGATGGGGCACCTCTAGCAACATGACAACGTGGGTCCCTCAGCTGCTTCCATGACACGACAACAAGGCGCGGGTATGTGCTCGAGTAGGTCCGGCTTCACGATAGCTATCTGCGGAGGAGTTCTTCATATACCGTCTGCCCCCGTCTGTCCGTCCTCATGTTCGACACCTCGAGCCATTGAAGGTGGCAGTTCAAGCCTGCGCGATGTCTCCACACGCGGTCATGCAAGACGAGATCGTCCAAGCAATTCAGTTGGAGAATTTTGGCGTGATGGGCAACGCTTTTCTACCAGCAAAAGCTCCATTAAGCCGACTTAGAAGCCCATGCTACTCCCCTTGGGAGGCCTTGATACAAGACTTGCCAGCGCTACTCAAAGCGAGGACACTGCGAAGTCAGGTTGATCGTCTCGAGGTGCTCGGCACAGAGCACCTCGTCTTGGAAGAGGAATGGCGGAGGGCCTATGTCATCTTGGCCTTCTTATCTCATGCGTATATCTGGGGTGGCGAGCGTCCCGCTGAGGTAAGATCCGCACCTAAAGCTTTCCTTCCTGCCTCCTTCTCGCCATCTTCACGTAGCTAACTTGTTGGAGGTATTACCCCCGTCAATATCAGTTCCCTTCCTCAAGGCTTCTGAGCATCTTGAGCTCCCACCGGTTGCCACTTATGCAGCACTGAACTTGTGGAACTTCACGAGCTCCAGTCCCGACTTTACGGACCTTGATTCACTCAGGTCCCTCAATACCTTCACGGGAACACAAGATGAATCCTGGTTCTACTGCGTGTCCGTCGCTATGGAGGCGCAAGCGGCATCTATCATCCCGGTCATGGTTCAGGCTCTCGAGACCGTCAGAATACGAGGCTTCAGCGCAATCACCTATGCTCTGGATGAGCTATCTCGATGTATATGCCAGATCGGTGGTCTGCTAGACCGCATGAGTGAGAAGTGTGACCCAAACGTCTTCTTCCACCACATCCGGCCTTATCTGACCGGAAGCAAAAACATGAGCGCCGCAGGACTGCCTCGTGGCGTGTTCTATGACGAGGGGGATGGGAAGGGGAGCTGGAGACAGCTGCGTGGGGGAAGCAACGGCCAAAGCTCCCTCATTCAATTCTTTGATATCGTGCTTGGCGTGGAGCATACTTCGGCGGGAAACAGTCGCCCGGAAAAGGACGCCAAACAAGACAAGGGCAGGCAACCCGAGACAAGTTTCCACGAAGAGGTGCGGGGATACATGCCTGGACCGCACCGCCGGTTCCTCGAGCGCGTGGCCCGCATGGGCAGCATCCGAAACTTGGCACTACAGCCCGCTGCAGACACCCCTGAAGAGCAGCAGCTGCACGACGCCTATACAAACGCCACCAAGACTCTAGCGGAGTTCCGGAACAAGCATTTGCAAATCGTGACGAGATATATCGTTATACCGTCAACGCAACAGAGACATCGCCCCACGAGAGAGATCAACCTTGCCACGGCAACCTTTACAGCGCAGTCCCACCAGGAGACGCAATCCACTGAACTCACTGGAACCGGTGGGACTGCGTTGCTGCCGTTCTTGAAGCAGTCAAGAGACGAAACATATCGAGCCGGGTGTGCCAACTAAGCCAAAGGCATGATTCGCTGCTCATTCCCAGTTATGTGGATAATATTAAGTGATCAAGCTCCTTCAGGCGATTTCAATAGACTTAGACATGCTTCAGCCAACAAACGCATCATTCTGAGGTTGGGAACTAGTTACTGTGTCACGAAACTGGAGTGTCACTTCGACGAAATCCGATTTCTTAAGCAAGTTGGACCTCGCTCCAAGGATAGCGGGACGAATCAGCGCATGACATATGTTAGAGCAGTATTTAGTCTTCAAATCTCATGTTTAGCCAACATCACCGCAGCCGTTGTTGTACCGCAGAATTTGGGGGCGGTACACGTAGACACGACACAGCTGCATCTTCCCAGAAGGGCGGAATATCTGGCGAATCAAGCGGACGCGGCGTCATACGTGCAGGTCTCGGCAGGACTATTCTTCCAGTCCTCGGCGCTGGTGGCGCTCAGTTTTGCAAGTCTCGCCTCGATCTACTCATCCGCACTCCGCAGCGTCTGCATCAATACCTGAGGCCAAACATGGGCAGTGGCACAGCAGGCAGCTTCTCCTCCCTGAGCCCACCAGGCTCCCGAGGGATATATGCAGGCTAGCCCGCCCCGGTGTCCCTCCTCTCAAGCTTCCCTGTTTCCTTCCGTCTTAATACATTTACTCAATCTTACTCTTGCCGATTGACTTGACTCCTAACATTTCACGCACTATTTCAAAGGCCGCCTGCACTGAGAACGATGGCAACAGACAGCGTCGAAACCGCTGCAAGCCATTCGGACGATGACTCCTACTCCGTCATCGAGCGGCTTGCCGACGCCATTCGCATCGAGGATGAGCAGCAAACGGCTCCTGAGGACAGGTCTCGGCTCGTGCAAGACTTGTACGAGGGCCCGCGTAAATGCCAGTGCTGCATTAACTGGGTCGAAGAGGTCCCGACCAACCTCGAGCTCTCGATGCCCGCAATGGCAGTTGACGATGCCGATGGCCCTGCCATTGTCATCAGAAGACGGGTCATGCGAGGACAGCGCAAGAAGCAGCTGAACATGCACTCTGTCGAGATTCGCAATGCCGAGGTCAGACGCGTGCTCCTCGAGGTATTCGCCGGGCTCGACAACCTACTACCGCAAGTGCGATACCTCATCTTTTTGGCACCGTTCCGTCAGTTCTTCTGGAGGTGGGACCGGTTTGAGAAGGCAGTTCAGGACGAGAGGGACGAGGCTGTGCGAACTATCCTCCTGCAGCTTCGCGCCGTGATCAGGGCCGAGCTTGCTCAAGCCTTTGCCGTCACGAAGGAGCTTGTCACCCACGGCATCATCACCCAGGACTTCTTGTGGACCATTTTCCCGCCCGGCGAGTTGATATACTCGGTCGCCGATGATGCCGACCGCTTTTACATCCTCCAGACGCCGCGCTTACGAGGCTGTGGATATCCTTCCAATGACCTCTACCTGAAGTATGTCGACTGGGACGGCTCCAAGTTCGGCTACTGGACTACCACCATCAGGTTCGATGACTTTCTTGGCACCAAGAAGATTACCGACCTGAAGGCGTTTCCGGCAAGGTATCTGCATGACTTGGATGAGATTAAAGCCGGTTGCCTCGAGCGCGCCCAAAAGTTTCAGAGTCTAGCCGGAATTCATTACAAGGGCTACCGCAGCCTAGAGAAGAGCAGTCGCGATGCTGAAGGCACAGGCCGGCTGGACCGTCGCATCATCCTTGACGCAGAAGGACATCCTTCACGTCGTAGCACCTCGGTCCTTTATGACAGACCGGAGGAGATGAAATTCAGGACGGGTCTGATCACCCAAGCGCCAGTTGACAAAACTCCACCCGGCGGCCACCGGCCGCTCCCGCAGCCGACGTTCACTGTTAATGGACCGGTGGCGAACTACGACGGCATGCCCGGTTTCCCTATGGGGCGCCCTATGCCACCAAGGGAGGACTCAATCTATTCCAGTGACGAGTCCTCCGGTGCAAGGCGACGCCGTCTTCGGAACAAGAAGAAGAAGGCTGACCATCCTCGTGTGGTGACCCGGAAACGCTCTGACGATAGCCTCTCTAGCATTGCGTCCGGTAAGAGTGTAACTTATGCCTTCATGTGGTTCATCATGCTGAAACCATCCTCTAGATGACTCGGACAGTAGCGTGACCAAGGAACTGAGCGAGTTCCATCTCCTGCTCTGCAACAGTCGCCTATTGGGATTCTGCCTCAGAGAGAAGGAGTGGCGTAAGTTCCCTGCAGACCGTAGCAGACTGCTCAGTGTAGCTCACAGACAACTCTTAAGGTTCGTTTGATGTCGAGCGTATCCAGGACATCGAATGGAACGCGGAACCATTCGACAGCCTAGTGCTTCCTGAGGGATATAAGGAGCTCATCCTGTCATTTGTTGAGAGTCAGCTTAAGGACGGCGACACTTTTGATGATGTTATTAACGGAAAGGGTAAGAAGATATCCAGCTAAACCATGTTGGTATTTTGGCTAATGCATGTCATTAGGCGGGGGCCTGGTGATCCTCCTAGCTGGTGACCCAGGTGTCGGCAAGACTCTCACAGCTGAGTCGGGTGAGGAACAGCACGGTAGACCCTGTCTATTCATGACTGACATAGAGCTGCAGTCGCGGAGAAGATGCACACGCCTCTCTACAAAATGGAGCTTTCTGAGCTTGCCGAAGATGAGGAGGACTCTGGGACTGAGAAGGATGACGACGACATCTCCTCGACATTCGACCTCGCAGCGCGATGGAACGCTGTGCTCCTCATCGACGAGTGCGACATGTACCTAGAGAAGCGTAGCGAGGCGTCTCCCAAGCGTAACAAGATCGTCTCGCGCTTCCTCCAGGAGCTCGAGTACTACCCCTCTCTCCTCTTCCTGACCACCAACCGAGAGAAGGTCCTGGACCCGGCTATCTACTCGCGCATCCACCTGACTATCAACTACCCGGCGCTGGACGTCCCATCCAGGCAGGCCATCTGGCACAACTTCCTCGAAAGGGAGCCGGGATCGGCTGTCTCAAATGCCGAGGTTAAGGTCCTGGCCGCCGTGGAGGTGAACGGTAGGAGAATCAGGAACATCATCAAGACTGCCAGGATCATGGCGAAGAGAGAGCGCCGAGGCATCTGCTTCGATGATATCAGGAGAGTTATGAAGATTACTGAGGGTTTGGCCATCTGAGTTCTGATTTATGGCCTCTCGTTGTTTTCAAGGCGGTGCTAAGTTGAGGGTCACTCGCACTAGCAGACGACTTGGGCGAGGTTTTCACTTGAACTCAGGCTCCGCTATTTCCCATTTTCCTTCAAACACTCTTATTCCGTCATTTTCATTTTTCATCTTTGTTCTCCAAAACCACCGACACATTCATTTATAATGAGAAATAAGATCAGTGTCAATGACAACTAAATTCTGCAAGAAATGTGTGTGTGCGGTCAAAGACTCTCTAAATGGACGTGTGTGCCGAGCAACGGCGCTTCACCACTGGCTATCCGATATGATCACACGCCATTTTGGACTCATCCAAGAAGGCAATCAATGTCAACATGACGCTCGGCTTCAGTGAATTGCAAATACCTGGTTATCTTCTTTCTTCTAGACTTTACTTCTGCTCTAGCAAAGCATTTCACGATGGCCATAACCGCAAAAGGACAAGAAGAGAAGGGAAGAAAACGCTAGAAATGATGCCAACCTTCGTCCATTCTCGGGATCACAGTCTCCCTTTTCCTCTTTCTAGATTCTGGAGGGTCGCCTTCAAGCTAGCAAGTAGCTCTTCAGCCTCCTGACACTCTTGCTCCTTTTCTCGGAGCTCATTCCTTTTTGTCCTGAGCTTTTCTTCCTCGGTCATGTACCGTCTCTGCAGCTCCAAGATGAGGATGTCGTCGCGTGATGTCTCGCTATCTGATCCTGCTGTGCTATCTGTTTCTCGACGAGAACTACCGTCTTGATAGAGCTCACTCGATCGGCTGCGGACATGCTCCATCTGACTGGCGACTCCAGAGAGTGCTGTGGCTTGCTCTTGAGGAGCAACGCGCCGTCGGACCTTGCAGGTCTTCAGATGCCGCTGTAGTTTCTCATAGCGTAGGAATCCGCGTCCACTCATGGATCTCTTGCACTGTGGATAAGGACACAGAAGCTCGTCCGCGCCACGGGTGCACTTCTCCCGCTGGTGGCGTTTCAAAGCGTCTGGTCTTGAATACATCTTGCCGCACATTTGGCATGTAGCTTTCGGTACCCCTTGGACCGGACTACAGAGGCTGCGAGTTAGCGCCTCGCCAACTTAAGTTAATGGAGGAAAGGTGATGTGCGCACGAAGATTCAGACGGCGCGCCGTCGTGATTTACAGAAAGATCATTACTATCCAAGTCCAATTGAAGTCGGGGTTCATCCACAGGGCCTAGGGCAAGATGAGATTAGTCTCAGGAGGTATGAATAGCATGATAATGCGACGTGCCTGATTGCGCAGCCAATGGAGCAGGCATCGTCTCGGGCTGGTTGAGAATGTCTGTAGCAGCCAGAGAGCCAGCTGGAATAGGAAATTCACTTTGAAAGGGTTGATTGGCCACTGCTGGTAAGAAGTAAGGGGAGAACTCGAAGGTTTCAGCTGGCACTTCGTGGCGAACGTCCCAGAAATATGTCGATGGGCTTGTGGTAATGTCACCATCCAGGAAGCCCGGGTCCGCGTCCCACCAAGTTTCTGGGTAGAGACTATCAGCAGAAAATCTTCGAAGCCTAGCCTGAAAACACTGACCGTCACCATTTAGAGCTCCGGTCTGTGATTGATCAAGTTGCGGAGGCCCCTGGCTAGCGACATCGTCACTTATTCCAGGTTCCCAGAACATCCAACATACGCCCCATAATACAACCAGTGATGGCCAAATTGTCCATGGCATCGTTGTACAGAGATGTCTGATACCGTTTGGGAATTCGGAAAAACAGCAGAAAAAGATGAAGGAGTAGACAAGCAGCTGGAAATAGAACTTGTTGAGCCGTTTATACAGTCTTTCAAAGAGAGCTTCGGTCTTACGGAGCCATTTCAACAGCTCCCCTTCTGCATGTTCCAGTACAGGCTCAGCTTCATAAAGCAAGGCCATCATAGAATGTGCCAGATAAATGAAGGCTAACATATGGTCCAGAGTAGGTGAATTCAATGCCACGCGCTACTGAAGCAGTTGAATAAAGCTGTGAATGCCATGCTGCAACATCCTTACTGGCATCGCGTACTTGGATGCCAACCTCCTTAGAGCTGTACTTGCAGAGGGATGCTGGCAAGCTAGAACGAAGTCGTGATGTTTATTCAGGAGCGTGCGATGCAAGGCGATCAGCGCCTGCCACTGTCCGTTGTTCAGTCTCGGAGGGGCCTCATTCAGTGAAGTTTGTGCATTGTCGACTTCAATACACTTGTTCTCCACCATGACCAAGCCGGCATAGATTCCTTTGACCTCGGCCACGAGCTGCTCCTGGCTGATGGGCCGAGTCTCTGGCTGAAGGATCATTGCTGCCGCCGCCGAAGAATCGAATTCTTCCTCGTCACGCCGGCGAGGAATGGGCTGCCGCCGCCGGAAACTGTGCGGTACCGAGCAGCTAGGGATCGCGCTTTTCAAGTAGAGATCGTCATCGTCGCGCCAAGTCGGCCGCTCTGACAATGACGATTCGATCCATGATCCGGTCCATGAAACGTCAACTGCAGTCCTGGAGAGCCGTTTCTCCGCTCTGCCGAAACAGGCATAGGTGTCGGAAGGATCATGAAGAGCAGCTGTTCCCGGCATTGTGGTGCCTATGAAGGTGTTCTGGCTGGGATGAGAGGAACACATCGCAGAATGACTTTGCGCGATGGGCGGCGACACGAGTGACGCCAGCTACGGTGACCGTCGGGGCGGGGCAGCCGTAAGTCGCGACGACTCTATCTAAAGAGCGAGCCAGCATCGGCTCAACCGTTGAAGACAGAAAGGAACCTTCAAAAAAGTTGTCGGAAGGAGATGTGATCCAATGCAGAGGCTTCAGACGCCGCAAGCCGAGAAGAGGGAAATCCAGGGCGGACAGGTTTGGGGTGGACTGCGGTGCGTGTCCCGGTCTCGTGGGGACTAATCTGGGGTGGGATGCGACAAAAATGGGGTGGTGGCTGTGCTGCTCAGGACCCTGTGGCGCTGGTCTTGCAGTTGGATAACCTCAAGGTACCCGGTACCTTACGATTGTATCAAGTCGTCGTGCCTCTATTCTACGAACGACCATACCAAAACGACTTTGTCTCCGCTCTCTGCTTCTGATTAATCCAGCGATATATGGCACGGGTTTTGACTCACAGGTGGACCTTTCTCTAAGCCCTCCCTCCCAAAGATCTGCAAGAGGCTGTGGGTTGTAGCCTATCTGTATGTACAATAGGTCCTATAGCTCAACCTCGTTGAAAGGATCGTTGGAAATACAGTATAGTGAATTGTGTCTACTAGTAACACTACTGCCATGCTTAACCAATCCTCCTTCATTCAAGCCGATATCCTGGCTAGATCATGGTCTAGCTGAGTCTCTGCCAATGTACTGCACCTTGTATAAATCTGCGAGATTTGTCAAATTGTGACCCATGGTATATAATTAACGAGTCTCCCATTCCAACGGGCCGTGACAAGGCGCTTTCTCAAATCTACATGATTATTAACCCCTGCATATCGGGCATATGTCGAGGATCTGGGCCACTCGTCGGGCATTCACAGACCATCCCTTCCCTATAGAACTGTCACCTAGGTGCTCTGTTTGTATTAACTCTCGAAAGCGGTGAGACAATCCTTTTGCTAAATTCCACCGTACTTGAATTCGTTCAGCAGGCTCGCAGAGGGGTGTTCCGGGGTGTACACCCTTCTTCAGCGGTTCGTGGCTTGTATTTGGGGTGGCCAAGTGACTATTCAAGCGCTCTCTGGCGAATCAAGTGGCAATACAAGCACCAGTACTTGCATCGCGAACAGTGCACGCCCCTTGCCGATGGGGTTGAGCACTACATATGGGGACTTACACCATTTGTTTGGCGCCTGTAGGCATTGACGCCCGACTTTACTGGAACAACGGTCGCCATCTCAGATGGCCAAAGAATATAAAAAGGCGGCGAGGAGCTTGGTCTGTCGTTTCCTCCCATGATTACAACTTGCATCAGCACATTCACAACACCACGCAAGAGGTATCTGCCGGCCTCGTGACCCCATACCATCGTTCTTCTAGTAAAAGAAACTCTCACACATGACGAGCTGTGAAGGAATGTCCAACAAAGCATGCAGAGGCTCCTGCGCGAGGTAATTGGCCTCTCCGTGTCCTTGAGTCCTTCCATCAACCCTACCCCTGTCCTGCACACGCTTCTCTTGCCAGCGCTCAACTTGTCTCGTCTCTCCGTCTTGTCGACCGAATGTTGTCTTAGAAGTTGTGGCTTAGAGCTGATGGCCACTGAATCTAGTTGTAACGGTGAACCACGCGAACCAGAGTCGCCGCGCATCTGTGCGAAAAGAGTCGAAGGCTACACACCCGACAATATCCTCGCTCGCCTCTCTGTGAACAGCTCTAGCGGCTTGGCTTCAAATTTCCAGGCTCGCGAGGCTGACTTGGTTTGTGGTGTTAATCGCCTGGTAGCGATTATTAAAATGAAAAGCTCAGATAAGTTGAAGTGAAGTTCTCCGGAGGATGAATTGTACACCAGAGCAGGAAGACATAATGTATCAGGTCGCTCAGCCAGGGAATTAGCATCAGGCTTTTCTCGTTCCTGGAGTGTTCAGCTGAAAGGTGCGGTCTCTCCCAGAACAACACGATAGGGGAGAAGCTTTGAACGAACCATGGATTAGGATATCTTATATCCTCCTTCCAACTTTAGCCATGTCACCGATCATGATAGCAGGATGGATCGGTTGCCTTCCACCAGCGTCGGGCCCTTTGCATCCTCCTTAGAAGACGAGCCAGTAGTATCTATATACTGGTTCATGTGAAAATGGAATTTGTAGCCATTCCGTCAGTCCTGCTCTAGTGCGTTCTGATAGTTTACTGTGTAATTGTATCTCCTGGCTTGAACTCAGACTGATCCCACTCTATGAAGTCCATCCCACAGGTACCTTAGTTTCGCAATGCTGATCAGTTCTTCCAACTCTTCCAACCCACTTCTAATAGCCTTCCAGATTACACAAGAAGAGGGGACAGCATATTGCACATCTTTCGGTACCAAAGGCTTGCGCTGCCGTGCAGAAGTTGGGCAACTTGTTGGCGTCTCAGGCTCTGTTAGTTGTGATACCATTATGGTTTGCCGCGATATAAGCGGAACTATCTTGCGAGTACTCTTCAGATTGAAGAGGATGGTCAGATAATGCTCGTTGCAATTCAATGCCGAGACTTTCAACTTTATCTTTGATGTAACCAAAACTTTTCTTTCGTCTCCTTGACAGTTTCCCATCCAGATATTCACTTCTAGGGTCCAATAACACCTAAAAGCTTAAAGCAGTACAGGAAACGTTAAATAGAGGTTTTGCCCTCGCCCGAAAAGGGTCATTCTGCGCGTCATTCTCGGACAAAAGCAGTTGTGCAGACAAGAGGCAAAGAACAAATAGCCGGAGTATGGCTTTCAACCCCGGGCACGCACTAGCGTGTGAGCTCTCGGTCAACCTAGAGGCTCGGATGGAGGCTCGGATCCAGGAAGCAATAAAAAGCACGGGGAGGACTCAAGCTACGTGTCCAAGATGGCGATCCATACCTGCCTGGCACCGTTGTTCGGCAGTAAGCTATACTCGGATCTCACCGTCCAATGCGGCAGTCAGAAATTCCACTTGCAGAAAGCCATTGTGTGTTCTCAGTCTGCCTTCTTCGCCAACATGTGCCGCATCGGCCGCAAGGTATCAAGCTATCTCATTATGTCTTTGGCCCCACCCAGCGAATTCCCTCGATACTGACAAGGCCATGAAGGACACGAAGGGAAGCGTCCTCTGTGTCCAAGATAAGGACCCGATCATTTTCAAGATGCTTCTTGAGTTCCTTTACAAGGGCTACTATACTGATAACGTGCACCCCAATGTTGTGCCTCCAGACCGCGAATGAAGAGTCAGAGACAATCGCAGGATCATGAAGCTCTTTTCTTTCCCAGGAAGGAGAAAAAGACGAAGAGGACAGAGACTGCGACGGCGACGGCGACGAGGGATACAACGAAGAGGAAGATGATGACACGCAAGGCAAGGAGGAGATGGACATTGGAAAATACGATGACGGAAACGATAGTGATGAGGAAGATGATGATGAGATGGATCTTGTTTCCGATGCAGACACCGGCCCTTGGGCTCGACATCCCACGACCAACGAAGTTGACGCCTTTCTTCGAGGTCATGACGATGGCGAAGCAGATCGCTATGGCAACGAGGAGATCCGAGGCGCAGGGAATCGGCTTAATTCTTATCCCATAGACCTCATCACGCCGCTCCGCCTATACACTATGGCCCAGAAGTACAGCATACCGCTACTCAAGGCGCAGGCACTTCGTGAATTTGTCCGCACCGCGGAGTTGCATTGGAGCAGCTATGACCAATTCCCAAACGTTGTGGTAGAACTCCTGCGATGCACCGCCCGGAGGGATCCTCTTCGAGACTTCGTCGCCAGGCTGGTCGTCGCCCAATACAGCGTCGATCCCGACGTGAGGACCAAATTCAGGCCGTTGCTAGAGAGCTACGCAGAATTCTCTGCTGACTTGCTGGACAAGATGGTGGACCTGTTGGAAGCGTCAAAGTAGCTGTACGTGATGGACCCAGTGATGTTGCGCGAGGCTTGCCAGAATCCTGTTCGCCCAAGCTGATGAATCGAGCTACGCTACCAGACTATCTAAGTCCTAAGGTACCTGAGGCATCTGATAATGCGAGAGCATGAGGGCTTCTGAAGACCCAGGTGGGAATCTGGGAAGGTTTGGGTTGGTGTCAAGTGCTGATGTGTAGCACGATACCGTAATTGATAGGGCCGCACCCTGGTCTTGAGAGATGGCGAAGGAGTCGAGGCAGGCGAAACCTAGCAGTGATAACTTGTCACATTCGAATTAGCTGCCGGGGCCAATGCAACGGGGAAATGCTACCGCCCCACAGCCAGTGCTGTAATGGAGATCTGCCTGCCCCTAGGCCGCGTCACGGCACATGCTTCGAGATGTCGCCCGCGGCCCCAACGTCGCAGCACCATGACATGGCGGGTCCCGAGGAGCCAGAGTATGTATGGCAAGCGCGGCAAATTATCCTCAGGTCATCGGGTGAGCGTTCAGCGCCCGGAACACCCCGCTCTGTGCATGTCATCCAACGGGCACAAGTTCTGCTGCCCTACGGCTTGTCGCATCGTCACCCCCATCTTCTTGTATATCCGGTTGGTGGGTGCAGGTCCAGCAGTTCCAGTATTTGAAGTAGGCTATCCATATCTTAGTAGACGTAGGACATGGCCGAGAATACAGCAGCAAACGCCGGCTCCCTGGGGGCAGAACCTACAGGGACCGGGCCGTCCACCGTCCTCCCCGCCGAGCACTGGACACAGGCCGCAGCGGTTGGTAGCCCTACCTCCAAGCGACGTATCACTGTCGGGCTAATTTTGCTAGAACGTGCATGACGACGATGGAGACACAGACTCGACCTACTCTGTGGGTGACAACCTCAGCTCGACCGCGTCCCTTTCGTCTAGTATCTTGCGGTACCGTGAGATCAATGGCAGGACGTACCACGCTGAAAGGGGTGGCGCCCAATACTGGTTGGTAGCCTCTAAACAAAAGCTGGGCTTGAGCTCTATCCTTGCGGAGGTGGGCTAGATGCTGACTGCCACGTTTCGAATCGAAGGGCGTCCAACGATGAGCAGCAGAATGAGTCAATGGACATCAAGTAAGCCGACGAGGGACCTGTGATCGCGCAGAGCAAGCGATTCTAAGCTCCAGGCCAGCCATCATCTCCTTCTTCTGTCACTAGGCAACAAGCTGCATTTGGCCCCATTGAAGAAAGATATCGCGGTAAGTGTCGACTCACTTGGGGCTGAGTTCGAGTAGTCCACTGACGTTTTGTGATAGAAAGCGCTCGACATTGGAACCGGCACAGGTAGGGCAGAAGTCCGGGCCGCGCGGGGCCAGAGCTGATGCGGCCATCTTTTCTCAGGCATGTGGGCGATGTGCGTTCCTTTCCCCCTTTCCCTTGGAGCACGAGACTAGTCCCTGACCCTGCTGGACAGAGACTTCGCTGATGAATCCCCCGGAACGGAGGTCATCGGGACGGACATCTCCCCTATCCAGCCAAATTGGGTTCCTCCCAACGTCAAGTTGTACGCCGCACCGCCTCTCCCCAGCAGCTGAATTCGGGTTACAGCGAGGACCGCTGACACCGAGGTAAACGCCGTGGGGCTTCACAGCGAGATTGAGGACTGCACGCAGGAATGGACGTTCAAGGACGACTCAGTCGACTATGTGCACCTGCGATACCTGTACGGATCGATCCCGGACTGGGACGCGCTGTTCCGAGAGGCCTACCGCGTGTGCAAGCCGGGCGGGTGGGTCGAGAGCTACGAGGCGTCAGCTAGGATGGAGTGCGACGACGGGACGGTAGGCGATAAGAGCGCCATCAACGAGTGGGGCAAGTTCTTCATCGAGGGAGGCAGGAAGCTGGGGAGGACCTTCACCATCATCGACGACGACCTGCAGGAGAAGGGGATAAGGACCGCTGGCTTCACCGACATCCAAAAGTGGGACTTCAAAGTGAGAATGCGCTCCCCCTGCCTCCGCTCATGCGCTGCGGTGTGGAGTCTGACTGCCTCCCGGCGCCTTTCACATGGCTGACTGACCGACCGTAGGCACCGATTGGGGCATGGCCGAAGGACCCGAAGCTCAAGGAGGTCGGGCAGTATGCCCAGCTAGCCCTAGAGCAGGACTACGAGGGATACGTCCTGTTTATGGCCAACCTGGTTGCGGGATGGACCAGGCAGGAGGTCACCGTGTATTGCGCGCAGCTCCGGCGCGAGATCCGGTCGACCAAGAATCACCCGTTCTACCGGCAGAGAGTCGTGTGGGCAAGGAAGCCGGAGTGATGCCGTGATCTGCCTTAGCTGTGTGACTCTTCCCCGAGTCGATCGGAGCACACCGTCCCAAGTCCAACCTTCTCCGCTGTCGAAGTAGAGTACCTAGGCTGTAGCTGTTGAGAATAGCACTGTTACCATAAGGTGCTAGTTATCCGGATTGGATGAGAAATGAGACAGGGGTAAGCTGTGCCATATGGTGCGCGCAGATGTACTGTCTGGTATGTCGAACGCGTATGTCTTCTCATATGCTCGCGTCGCATTGAACATCTTAGAATTTAAGTACTGTACGTACCTGAAAGTCTACCAGGCCTTTGATTGGCTGTTGTCTGTCGACTGTATTTGAGCCAATCAGAGAGAGGAGCTGCTCCACTCCTCAGGTGAGCTGAGCACGGGCCAATCACGGCGGGCTGATTTGGTACCCCGCCACTTTAGGCGCAAGCGGGCTGGCGGGAATGCATGACGCCGCCGCCAGCTGTGCTAGAGGCAGCCGCACTCACTCTCACCTCCCGCAACCACCGCAGCCATCCATCAGCGCATCCGAATCCCCATCGACCATGGCGTCCCGGGGCGTCTCTGTCCTGAAGTTTGTCGGGACCGTCTCTCTCGGTCTGCTGACGGTGAGCATTTCCCAATCTCCCCACGCTTGCTCTGATCTCTGGTCACTGGTCTCTGGCGCGATCGAGTGTCGGCCGGCAATGGCGGCCCGAGACCTGATCCTCCCCCATCGTTGGGTTCCCTGCCTCTGACGGGCATCGCTTCGCACTCTCCAATACGGGTCTCATGCCGCTCTCCTTCTGTTGCCTTCTTGGATTGTCTTTGGATGTCAAGGTGGATGTCGAAGTGGAACTGTGCTAACGATCGTTCCTCCTCCAGGGCCTGTCTTACACACTCTCCACCCTTACCGTCCCGACCCTCCTCACCCTCCCCAGCGCAAGCAGTGCCGCTAAGGCCTTCCATTCTCTCGCCTCCGCCGCGCGGACGCAGTTGCGCGCCCTGGCCGGCGTCTCCAGCACTGCCTTTCTACTCGCCTATCTCCTCTCCCCTAGGTCATACCGCCATCCCTACCTGCTCTACACCTCGCTCCTCGTAGGGCTCTCCCGCCTCGCCGTGTCCGACTTCGCTGCCCCTTACCTCTCTCTCGGCCCCCCGCCAAACCAGTCTCACCCATCGACGCTCGAGGCCAAGGCGGTGCGCAAGCGGAGAGAGCATCAGCACCGCATGGAGATGAGCTACGATGTCATCGGGTCGGTGGACGCCCACAGCGAAGAGGGCGCCGACTCGGCCAGCGACAGGGACCTGTTGGAGGGAGCCACCGAGGACGACGGCGCGAACGGCGAGCAGGTACGCGGCGATGTCGAGGGCTTCCTCAAGCGCCAGGTCGTCTCCACCGCAGTCGCTGGTCTGGGCTTCCTGATGGCTGTCGTGGGCATCTGGGGCGACGGCGCAGCCGGCTACGTCAGCGAGACTTTCGTCATCGAGGTCTAGATACCAGGACGGATGGTCACCGTTGCGGTCGGGGTTGCAAAGGGAAGTCGTTGGGACGTGTGACAGTCGGATATCAGAGTGATGATCACGGGCGGGCTATGCATTGATTTGGCCATGGGACTGTATCAAGTTCACTTTGAGGGGGGGGGACAAAACGAGGGAGGCGGTGGTATTACGACCTCCCTATGCCTGTATTGCCTACGGAGACGGGCTCAACTGTCGGACTCTCCTATTCTTTACCCCCTCTCCCTTCTTACCACACAAGAATAGCAGGTCAATACACATGACGATAGCATTCTGTCCGAGAATTGCTTCCTAGCCGCAAGTCGCATGCCTCTGCGATGTCTCGAAGTCCTGTCTTGGCATATGTGACTAATATCTAGGAGCTTGAGAGCTGAGGCGTCGGTACTGGTAGAAAGGCTCGCAAGCTGTCATGAACATGTCAAAGTATCTATTGTTGTTCCCTCGACCGGATCTATCCAGAAGGCAGGATAAATTCTGGGTCTGAACTGACGAAGATCGTGAAGCAGGGCGAGAATTGGGCTAGCAGAGCGAGCTGGTACAACAATGAAGGATAGTGAACTGTTGGAGGGAGGTACGACAGGTCGCTCATCATGACAACGGAGGTTTTCGAGAGATTTCGTGAAAAGGACGTCGACGAGAAATGGTGCAAAAAGATGGTGCTTGCCAGGTAGGGGGTTCGAACCCCTGTCTCTGCCTCTCGTCGCGTTGGTATGGGAGGGCAGCGAGTTCAACCACTACTCCAACCTGACTGCTGAATTTTTGTTGGGAGACTGCTCCTTACCGAAGTTTATCAGGCAAGGGACGAGGCCTGCCTGCCGGATGTGCAGGTTGTGTGAGGTCCCTCAGGCACCACTCCTAGCAGGTCTCTCTGGGAGTCCACAGGCTTCTTGCAAATCGGGAGCGCGCACCTTGAGGTAAAGACTCGACCCGGGCTGCCAGCAGTAGCACCTGCCACTTCTTTTATGGTATTCCCTTGTCCCTTGATAGCCTAAGGCCTCTGTCGCTTTCTTCTTGCAATGTGCATTGGCAGAACACTGTCAACACTAAGAGAATGATGATACCCAGGCACGGCAGGATTACCAGGATGACTGATATCGAAAGCGATGCTCACCATCGCAAGCACAAGACCGGTTGCAAAAATGTTATAACACGGCTGCTAAGTTATTCCCGTGCGTTCAAAGAGGACAGAAGTAAGAGAGACGACAGCACAACTCGTGGGTAACGATTATAGTATGGAATGATGAATCCCAGAGACTGGGGGCTGCACTGGCGAAAGGCGGCCGCCCAGAACAGGACGTGACCACCACGTGTTTCCCAGCGGTATAAACATGGTGTTTCCACTGGCTATCCCGGAATATGTTACGTCAATCCTTTTTCTCCTAGAAGAGAGCTCTGATCTCGTCGTCTAGTCCTAACAGGATGTTATCCTACCGCTGATCCTCTCTACCTTAGCTTCATGTAGACTTTCTAGCTCTTACAGTAAGTTAGTTTTATGTTAAGATTATTCTTTGTGGGAGGCTACAGACTCGAAGAAATTGCACTGTTGAAAATTAACCTGGGTGATAAGAGAGCTGATGGTATTGTTAGGTAGGGCGGAGTCGGCGTGAGATTGAGGCTTTGCTGCGCGAAAAGTCCAGATGTCAATAGTCGAGAGCATTTGGTCATCCAGATGCTCTGGTTCGAGAGGCATGCAACATTTGTTCACCGTGAAATTCGTATGTAGCAGTTTACCGGACGTTCTCAGTGCAGATGTTGAGCCTGTAAATCTCGCCGCGGCGGCGACAGACGCCCAAACAGCAAGAAGAAACGACGCTCCATGGCTTTCGCATAACATCATTTCATGTACAAGTAGACTCTCGATGAAACTGTCTGTAATTGTACAACAATGGAAGTAATCAGCCACCTTCAGAGACCATGACTTGGGTTTTGTATATGCGCGGGTGGTCATTCTAGGACACTCCTCGAGCGAGCATTCACTCTCGACCTCCACGGTCGCATTTTTTAAAGACAATCAACGCCGGGCTGAAGGGCAGTACGCAGATTGGAGCAAGTGCCACTACAGCACAGCGACAGATAGATGAGCCAGCCTGCAGCAGCACGCGATAGCACGCGATGGAGTTGCGCACAGACTGCAGCCGTAATTCGCGAAGGCGGACGATGATGCACGGGGCGGGGGTATCAGGGATGCTGCTCCTACAGCATCAAAGGCACATCATCGATCCGCTCCGAGATCTCGGAGGCGGCAGACACTCCAATTTCTTCAACTCGCGGGGACTCCTCTTCCAGCCAAGCTGTAATAGATTTCCGCAGTTCGTGACAACCAGCAACCATGCGGGGTCTGTGGCAGTTGGCCATCTCTGCCTCGGCAACCCTTGACTTGAGCCAGAAGGGTGAGGTCAGCAACTGTGCGCTACTGGGGCCTCAGTACCCGATGCCCGAAGGCCTCAGCACCTCTTCGATCATCAACGACATGAAGGCCGTCTTCTCCAAGCTTGTCGACGAGGCGATATCTACCAAGAAGACACCATGGGGGCCTATTGAGCTCGTGAACACGTCCTTCTCAGTGGGCGTCTTCTCGATTGATTCAGACGAGTTTCTCTATGAGTTCCATCATCACGGGCCGGGTCTAGATGGCACGCTGACGGGAGAGGCGCTGGACAACGGCACTTTGTATCGCATTGGCAGCATCACGAAGCTCCTGACCGTGTACACACTGCTTGTCAAGCTGGGGCCGTCGTACTGGAGCCAGCCTATTGTCAAATTCATCCCGGAACTCGCAGACGCTCCCGATGACGATCCGGTCCACCACGTGAAATGGTCAGGGGTGACGCTCGGCGCATTAGCGGGCCAGATGAGCGGCATAGCACGGGACAGTGTGCCTCCCTCCGCGACCATCAGTCCTAGCAGGGTATTAATGGATCACCAGATGGTTTCGCCGACTTGACCGGCTTTCCAGGACTCACTGATCTGGGTTTTCCCCCGCTCAACGAGTCCGACATCGTATCTTGCGGGCTCCCGGGGATGGGCCCATGTACAAAGAAAGGTATAGCATGCTGCGCCATCAGCATTGTTAGTGGTCGGATGCTGACCTCGTCCCAGAGGCTCTGCACAAGATACTTCAGCAGGATCCTGTGACTGCTTCTTGGTACACGCCGATCTACAGCAATGAGGCGTACCAGCTTCTGGGCATGGCCTACGAGAACATCACCGGCGAGTCCATGGAAGATGCCTTCAACTCCGCAATCAAAGAGCCTCTTGGCCTCTCGCGTGTCGTCTGGCGCCAGCCCGGTAACGACTCCAACGTCATCGACGTAGACTTCGAACACCCGCTTATAGGATTCAAGTTCCAGGAGGATCTTGGCACCTACAATCCGTACGCAAAGCTCCCCTCACCTACAGCCCCCGCACATTGATATTGCGAGGCGGAGGCCGAATCTGACCCGAGCCCAGAACGGGCGGTGCATACGCATCGCTGAGCGGCCTCTCCAGCATCGGTCGCTCTATCCTGCGCTCGTCCCTCTTGGCCCCCGCCACCACGCGCGAGTGGCTTAAGCCGCACACCCTCACGGCCCAGGCGCGCAGCGCCGTCGGCAAGCCCTGGGAGATCGTCCGCATGCCTGTGCCAATCGCGCCCGGCTCGAATGTGACTCGGCTCGCGGACCTATACACCAAGGATGGCGGCATTGGCGCGTATCTATCGCACCTCATACTCTCGCCCGACCATGGCGTCGGCGTCACCGTGCTGCTGGCGTCCAGGAGCGCCTTCGGCGACGCAGGAGGCGCCACGTTCGACTCCCTGTCCGAACTCCTGCTCGCGAGCTGGATCCCTGCCGCCGAGGCAGCCGCCCGCGACGCCGCCGGGCGCAATCTCGCTGGGACGTACGTCGCCGCGGACGGAACGACCGACTCTGTCGTCTCGCTGGCGCTGCGGCCTGGCGAGCAGGGTCTAGCCATTGAGAGATTGATATACAACGGCACCGACATCCTGGCCGTCCTAGCCGATGTCCGAGAGGTCGCCGGCGGGCACCTACACTTCGTGGGCCTCGCAGGGAGCCAGCGGTTGGCATTTCGGGCGGTGTGGGGTAGAGCTCTCGGAGAGGATAATGAGGCAGCGGGCAGACCGCCGTCGGTCCTGAGAGGCCCGA
This sequence comes from Pleurostoma richardsiae, assembly GCA_030052745.1. Taxonomy (NCBI): domain Eukaryota; kingdom Fungi; phylum Ascomycota; class Sordariomycetes; order Calosphaeriales; family Pleurostomataceae; genus Pleurostoma; species Pleurostoma richardsiae. The sequence continues at coordinate 145,735 of JANBVO010000045.1, forward strand.
AGTGCGGATCGCCATGGGGAGCGGTGGACGCCTTGCGGTACGGAAACTTCGGCCTCGACGAGTTCCTCTTCGAGGTGACGGACGAAGGAGACGCCACAGTCCTGACAATGCCGGCCTTCCGGACCAGGCTCGTCAAGCAGGCGGCCGGCAAGCCCACCGCACCTCTAGGTCCCGATTGGGAAGATGAGCCACAGGATGTGGTCTCTTGAGACAGCGTCCACACGTCGAATGCTAGTCATTCGCGACGCTTCAGTATTAGATAGTACAGTTCTAGAAAGAGGAAGCATCTAAATTGGTACGATTAGGAAATCTAATGCATGGCGTAGTGCCCGATGTTCCGCGACCAGATAAATGAATAGCAACGCTGAGTTTTCTCTCATACAGTTAAACATGCGCGACGTATGCTTTGATGAGTCTCTAAAACCCCTCTTGGCAATAGCAGGTCAGTTGAATCAGTGTGGTATGTTCGGGACGGAGGTCTCACCTGAAATAATGCCGTGGCTGTCAGCCTGTTGCCTTAGTATCGTCCCTTGCCCCGGCGGCTTATTCTGCTACGCCGCGAAAGCAACCATTGTGATTTATTTACACAGCCTATTATTACATATATCCGTACTCTACCTGGCCAGCATCTATCTTACAAGTCCGTCTGGAGGTTTAAAGATGGTCTTGTCTCATTCCCTTAGACTTAACCCAAGCCCACCTCGCAAGTTGCACGCTGGGCGTATCGAACATCTTCGTGCCCAGTTCTGCGATATATAGGAACACGACGATGCTGGTGACGGCGCAGAAAAGAAAGTTTGGCTCCATGCCTCGCGGTCCGGCGTCGGGGAACGGCCACCAGCTTGCGTCAAACCAGCGATTGTAGAGATGCCCGAACTTGGCCAAGGAATCCGGGCTTGGAGGGAACTTGTAGACACCGGCGAGCCAGAAGAGGCGCTCGGACAGGATCCCAATCATCGGGCCATGTACAAGATAGAGCGCAAATGAGTTCCTCCCGAGATCTGCAGGCAACATCAGTGTCAATCCTCGGGGTTTGGTACAGGTTTGGGATGCCTTGACGACTTCGGCGGCAGCAAAACAGCACTGAAGCACGTACATTGCGAGAAACTCGTTTCAAAGGCGCCCTTCAGCCAGTTGATCTGGCCTGCAGAGACAAGCACCATCCAGGAACCCCAAAAGAGCCAGAACCAGCGATATTCTTTGTCGCCGTATGCTGGCGGAATCAACTTGCTTAGCGTGCTCCAGCCATAGCAGTTCCCAAGCACCTCCTCCGCCGTCCTTTCGTCGCTCGAGGGCTCGCTCGCCAAATAGAGTCCGCAGAGCAGCATCACGTGCATCAGGAACTCGGTCAGTAAGGGCCGCGCCCTCATTCGCTTCAGGAAGCCATCCCACGGGAGTCTAACTTGGATCATGCTGGCGTTTGTGTACAGCAGATGCATCTCTGCGGTCAGCATCCCCGCGAAGAAGCAGGCGTAGAAAGCTCCCGGGGTGAGCACGGCCAGGTACAGAGTCGTGGCGAGCGTGACGAGGATTCTCTGCCGGTGAGGCAGGTGATGCATGGCGAACAGCCAGACGAAGACAAACATGGATCCTCTGAGCTCCACGGGAATAGTCCACGTGTGGATGTTGTAGGAGCTGTACAAGGGCTTGCCGCGGAAGAAGTAGAAGAAATGCATTGTCTCCTTGAACCAGGACACCAGCTCGCTGAAGATATTAGACTGGTGGGCCGGCCAGGGTGTGTCAATGCCAAAGACGTGCCACGCCGTAGCGAAGGCCAGCGTGCTCCATGCGACGGGGAGCAATATGCGCAGCGGCCGGCGGAAGATAGCGGAGTGGACTGAGTCGACAAAGTCGTCACGGCGACCCTCGTGGAGCAGGGAGATCATCCTCCGGGTCAGGACGTAGCCGGAGATGTGGAAGAAGATGGCGACGGCGAAGTGGCCGCCGGAGAAGAAGACCCGGACGATGGGCCATGTCGCCGGGGTGGTGATGAACACATTGGGGAAGAACTCGAAGCCGTGACACAGCTCGATCTCCGAGTGAGTGTATATGGCGAGGTGGACGAAGCAGACGATCAGCGCGGCCCAGCCACGGATACCATCGAGGTACGCCGTGCGGCTCAGGGAGCGATGAGTGCCGCCGGGCTTCCGGCGGTGCAAGATCTCGGGCTTCAGGGCATTGAGGATGGAGGCGCCCAGCTTCCCGGCGGACAGGCCCTTGAGTCCGTCCAGAATGCCCTCGACGCCGGAGCGGAACTCTGGCGGGTCCTGGGCTGGCTGCTCGACCGCCAACATCATAGGGGCGGCGTGTGCTGAGCGGGATCGTTGGCTTCTTCACTTTGTCTTTCTCTTCACCTCGCGTTGGCGCGGTCATTAAAAGTCGCGAGCGACATGGAGTGGAGCGATGCCCCTGAGTCACGTGCTGCACTGCCCCTTCCATCCGCGTTTCACTCTTCTGGGGGATTTGCCCTGGCGGGCGCGCCCGTTCGCAGGGTCTCTCCGCATGATAGTTCGACTTGGTGCATGGATTAGCCTTAGTCGGACACCTTGTTCGCCCCGAAGCGCCCCTTTTTGGCATTTATGCTAAGCTCGAATGGGCCGTTCTGGCTGCTGATCAACCGGCAGCTACCGAATCGCATTCTCAGCCCCTTTCGACGCCCTCTGGACGTGTAGAATAATAGAGAGCCATCCGCAGACCGAGGGGTATCTACAGTACTCCGTCGGTCCGTACAGTACACTACATAGAAGGCCTGTCCCTTGCATTCATCCTGGCATCTTGGCATCATACTGCTTCGACTTCTCCGCACCATATCTCTTGCGTCATGTGTTACAGTCGAAACCTGTAAGGACCACTAAAATCCGCAATCCGCAGCTCTGGGCGTGTGCGCTCTGACTGTCGACGATTGTGACATAGCTCAAAACAAGGACAGCAGGAAATGCAGCCACAGGAAGACGAGACTTGTCACTTGTGAGAACTAAGAGCCGGACCCAACCACTGCTTACCATGCTCATAGGTATGCAGCAAACTCCACCAGAGCCTCCCTACCCCGGCTTTCTTCACTCTTCCAACACTTGATTGCTCGTGGGTTACTACATGGGCACTCGCTGATATTGTTGACTAGATTGATTGTGTCTTTATTTCCCTACGCTCCAGAAGAAGCCAAGTGGTTCACCCCCCTTCACACCCATCTAGGCCCAGGCTGCCTCCGCATTCTCGACCGCGAAGACCTCCCAGCGGACCTGGTGGATGATCTTCCGCGTCGTCGGGTCGTCGCACCAGTCCCAGTCTGCCAAGATCTGGAGCTCCTCCACCAAGTCTCGAAGTCGAGCGTTACGGGAGTGGACTCTAGCGACGAGGGAAAGGTCGGAGCAGATGGCAGCCGACGCGGAGTAGCTCAGGATGTCGATGTGGCGGCGCTCGTGGGTCCAAAGAGCCTTCTTCAACGCCGACAGTGCCTCGTTGCGCGTCATCCACACGTTCTGCTCCGGCACTGGCGGAGAGGCGCCGGCGATGGATTCGAAGAGCAGGTCCACCGACTTCTTCCGCTGCACCTGCTTCAAGGGTGACTGCCTGTCAGCTGTTAGCACTAGCCGCATGACTGGCTGCGTCACCTTCTGAGCGGCCTCGGCTTTGGCCTTCTTGGCTTCGATAGTTTTCTTAGTCTCTTCGGCGTTCAATAGGACATCGTACCTATCTTTTCGTCCACCCTTGCCGAGAACGATCCACGCCTTGCGGATCTCAGCGATCTCCTCGAGGCCTTTCTCGCTAAAGCAAGCATGGTTCTGGTAGGTCTCGTTCGACTTCTCCAAGTAAGCCGTTCGGATTTCCTCGGCAGTGGCCCGTCGAGGCAAACCGAGGACCTCGTAGTAGGTTGGCATGATGCCGCTCTGATGTGTCTGTACGGTCAGTGATTTTGCTCAGTTTCGTACGGGTTGTACGGGCCAGCAAATCCAGAAGTGCTGTTAGGCTCTTTAGAGACAGTCCGGGACATGCGGCCATCTGTAGAGATATTTGTGTGCCAGCAACTTCTTCTCTGAGACCACTTTGTTGCGGAACAAAAGCGCTGCCACAACTACTTGTTCGACTGCTCTTTGTTCCCTTTTTAACGTTCCCAAGCGTGAAAGAACCTGAACAATGACCGTGAGACAAAAGTACGGTTTTGCTCAGAAGGGAGTCCAACACGCTGCATTATCCACCTTCTAAGGAATAAATCTGTACAAGCTTGTCTGTCCCCTGGTGTGCAGTAAAGTCGCACCCAGTTAGCTGGCAAGATCATTACCGTTTTCTACACATAACAATTTTGGAAGCAAATACCCCAGATATAACGCCCTTAAGAGCTTCGATATCTTCTAGCCCTGCACATGTCTTATCCAAGTGCCTGCCTTGTGCCCGCAGATTAGCAACGCCGTAAGTGGAACAATGCTTCAAGTCTTGACGTTTTTCAGCATGTCTAGCAGAGAACCAAACAACTTCGGACATGCAAGAGCTTAACTACGGGGTATAAGTATATCCTAACGCTTGCTTTTCCTCCCTCGTTAGACATTGTAGGAAGCTATTGGTGATTAAGATGATTGCTCAGCGAGGAAAGCAGGCTTCATATGTGAGCAAAACAAAACTCGAAAAAGGCCAAAAAAAAGAACTCTCGGACACGGGGAGTCGAACCCCGGGCTAGCGAGAACCCCAATTTGTTTGGAATTGAGAGTCGCTGATGTTACCGCTACACCATGCCCGATGGGGGCACCGTTCAGTCGAAGTGGGCTCCGACCGGTTGATTGTGGAGTGACGAGTCGTTATTTCGCCCTAATAGTGCCGGAGGGGCATTGTCGGCTCCCAGACATCAGGGGAAGCGTGCGTGATCAGCGGCACTTGGCCAGTAGTGAGGCACAAGAAAACTGAGATCCGACCCCAGTCTGTCCATCTTCTTTCAACGTCCAGTCTGGTCCATGGCCAGAGACACATCGACTATTGACCTGATTCTTGGGTTTCATTAGTTTGCGGCGAATAATACTGCTGTTATTCTGGGACCGAACGCAAGAGCCAGCCATATTGTGGTGTGCGCCCACGGTAGCAATGATACCAGCTGCGACAAGACAGCGTAGCCGAGTAAGCTTCACGACATGGCTTCGTCAATTCATACTGTTTATGCTGACTGCGACAAGTATATATGCACAAGGAATCAAAGGCAGAACTGCCGATGTGTATATCATGTATAAGGCAGAAGGCCTAGCGGTCAAACCCGCGGTCAAACCGACGGCCACCCGCCAGACCACCCCAGCGTATTCCATCCGAACTGGTACTGGCTGTCCGCGAGGCCGATGTTGGTGTTGGCTAGTCCAAAGATTAGCTCCTTTCTCTCTTTCTACCAGAGAGAGACTCCAGCGTCAGCCGGACTCACCATAGTGGTAGTACAGCACGGTTCCGTATGTCGGGTCGGCAAAGACCCCCTGCCCCCCCGGACCGTACACGGCGTCGTGGCTGGCTAGCACCGTTGTTCCGCCGCCAGCCGTGCAGCTCTGGCCGTCGCGGTCGACGAACCCGCCTGTCGCACTTTGGCTGCGGCACACCTTTATGGCATACTCGGCGCCTGTCGCCGGCTTGGACGTGTCGTACCCGCAGCAGATGCCCGCGCTAAAGAAGAGGTAGTAGTATCCCTCCCTATAGTACATGAAGGAGCCCTCGACGGCGTGTGTGCCGGAGGAGTTATACGCGATCTGGTATGCCGAGCCGGATGCCTTGGTGGCACCACTGTTCATGGCTACCTGGCGGGGAGGTCAGCTCTGGTAATGGACCGGAGTCCCGACAAAGGGTGGCCATCCGTAAGGTATATCGGGCCTGCAGCAGGCATACCTGGTAGATGTCTCCCCAGAAGGAGCCAAAGTTCATGTAGTATGACGACCCCACCTTGATCAGGTTGGGATCAATGGCGTTGTAGGCCTTTCCTGAAGATGAGGCAATGCCGGTGCTACCGTGGTCTGTCCATGAGCCAGCCTCCATCGTTGAGGAGGTGGCATACCCGATTGCAGAGGCCTGTGAGCCGAAGGTCGACACGGCATAGTACAGGACGTAGGTGCTTCCCACCAGCTGGACATCAGGCGCCTGGGTGAGATCTCGCGTATTAGCCAGTGTCCTCTCTTGCGGGCTGGAGACAGTGTGCATTTGATCCTCTTTGCGCAAGATCATCAGCGCCGAGTTTTGCTCACCCATAGATCTGTGTTTCCCGCGAGATCGATCGAGCTCCCACTCGGCAGGACTTTGCCCTGGTAGGTCCAAGAGCCTGTTAGGCTGCTGGCCTTCCAGATTCCGATCTCCGAGCCGGTGTTGAATCGGAAGTATGTGCCATCGGAAGAGCGCCGGATCACAGCCGGGTCGTGCGCCCAGCAGTCGCCGGAGCACGCACCCGGGTTTGCGTAGCCGTAGGCGCCGCGGAAAAGCACCGCGACGGCACAGATCCCGGAGAGGAATACTTGAGTCAACTGCATCTTCTCGTCCTCACAACGATTCCAGAGAATCGTGTCAGGGCATGCGGGCCGTGACCATCCCGAGAGATCGAGAGTAGGGAGTGACAGGCCTTATACACTGGTGCCGGTCCAAAGCCTAGAAGTCCTTTCTTCCAACTGCCTACCTATCGTAGGTACTTACCATGAGACCCGGTGATGGGGCCATCCTTCGTGATCCTAATTGATGGACGATATGTTACTGATTCCGTAGTGGCGGGCAATGATTGGCGGGAATTTGCTGAAATCGAATGCTCCGCGAACATGGCGAGGTTAAATGCTCCCGCGATGAAACGCTGGGCGTCTCTTCGGAATCGAGGGAAGCTGAATTTCGCCGTCGCGTCCTCATCTTGCCATGGTGCTGCTCCTCTTCCCTGAGCCGACATTCCACACTATCGCGACTGCTCGCTTACACAGCGGCGCACGGAGTTGGATAGGGCTTCCTAAATGGGCATGGCCATGATGTCGAAGATAGGTAGACCGCCATGTGGAGTTGACATTCTCGAGGCAGTGTCAGCAACCTCCTTCAAACATTGGGAATGATGAGCCTTCGAACAATTTGATGGGTGTGAACCGTGAAATAAACCGGCTAGCTTCCAAGGCCGTAGGTCCGCCAGTACTGGGTCTGGGAGATATGCGCCCCTCGCTCAGACATTGCTCTCATGGTTGTCGGATGTGTTGCGCGATCAACGATTCCCATCTCGACTGGAATAGGAAGAAAGGAAGAAGAGGTATTAATTCAACTTTAAAAGTAAGGCTATTAACAGGCACACAGTAAATAGTATATAATCAATGCTCCCCAACGTCATCATCATCGCCGAGTGCGCCAAAGTAGATACAAAGCGCAGACTGGCTGCATGGTACATTATCGTCGTCCCGGCGCGTGCCTGTGGTGCCCTCTTATATTTGTCTCATCCACCTGCAGTCTTGACTCAGCCTCCCGCCGTCGCGAGAAACACGCGGCTTGAAAAGGCCCAGGACAATGTCCACAAGCTTTCAGATTAGACCTCTCACTCGATGCAACTCATCCTCACAGCAACGCCAACCCGGCAACCAGGCCACCCAGGGCGCCCATGCCGAGAGCTGGCGTCTGCTTCGGTCCCCAGTTGCCAGACGCGCTGCTGCCGGACGACGCGTTTGCCGCCGTGCCGGTGGCCGCCGAGGAAGACCCGCCCGAGGAGCTGGCGCCGGTGGTGGCGGCGGCCGAGGCACTGCCAGACGTGGTAGTCGCAGCAGTCGCGGTGGCGGGGCTTGAGCTGGCAGTGCCGGAAGCAAGGCCAGAGGTGGAGGTGCAGGAGACGACGGTTGGAACGGAGACGCCCTGGGCAGAGCAGATCTGCTGGGCGAAGGCGACAGCGGCAGCCTGGTCGGAGGCGTCGCAGACGCCCTCGAGACAGCAGGCGATGGTGCTGAGGAAGTTCTGGTTCTGACAGATGCACTTGGGGTCTGTGCCGCACCCGGCGTACCCGGAGCCGCTGAACTGCTCCGAAGCGCAATTTTGCTGTAGGGCGAGCATGTGGATTAGTCTACAGTACGGGTTCCAGTTCTCCACCAAGGGGCGCGGGCCACTGGGTGGCTCAATGGCTGCTATGCAGAGTCACACGTACAGCACACGAGGGCAGAGCGGTGAACTGCGCGGCGGCGAGGCCGGCGAAGACGGCCAGGGACAGGACGGAGGTCTTCATTGTGTCGACGGAGGGAGTCTGGAGAGCCAGCAGTGTTAATCACGGGGCATTTGCGCGATGCAAGGAACCGGTGACTACTGATAGCTTTGCTCACCTCGGTGTCCAGCAGAGAGCTGTGGAACGAGTGCGGGATTCAACTGGAGGTGATATCGAGCAAGAACAGAGGAGTGTCCGAGAGAGTCTCGATGGTGTTGGTCTGCTGAAGAGAAGACAAGCTGGAGAGAGGCCGCAGCAAGCAGGACTTTAACTTAAGGCAAATGAACAGAAGGGCACGGCAAAACAGACACCAGCCAATTGGGAGCAGTGGCCGAAGCCATTGAGCCCAGCCCAGCTCAGATGGGGAGAAGCTTTGTCCCAACCCAGTAAGCTTAGGAGCTACAGGAACCCTGTCGGCGTGTTTCTCCTCCCCTCTCCCTCCTCCCCCCTCTTAGCTCTTCTGCGGTGCTGCGCCTTCTGGAGACCTGGACCCTCCATCTGCTTATTCTTAACGCCCCACGGTTCCACAGAGAAGGGAGAGCTGGGCCGATTGGCCGAATGCGCCAAGGAATGGGTGGCTTGATGGTGTCCCGCGATCTGGGTCCAGTCGTGTCAAACGAGAGCATCATCGTCAGATCGGCCGCATCGAAGCTTCAGGAACAGGCCTTCCCAAGTCGAAGAGCGCGCGAAGTACATTTCTGCTTTGAGAGCACTTTGTTTAGTGCACAGAGCTTCCCCCTTCTCATATCGAAGAAATCGCCGTAAGTATAGGCAACGATGGCTTCTTGACTGACACCAGAGGCTGCTCAGCTCTCACTGAACGTCTTATTAGCCTACTAAGCTACTCAACTAGCAACCGCGCTGGATTCCCAATCCGGGCCCGATGGATTATCGGGGCCTCAAAGCGCCCCGACACCTCCGCCGTGGACGGTCGATCCACAGTCTCTTATCTTACTCTGCATCTACACATCGGCGTGGGAGAGCAACCTGCCAATGAGGAATAGAAGGTTATGACGAGAGCACCAATGCAGACCGTCTTTCTGGCAACTGAGAGGTGTAGTCCTCGGATGTTTCCGTCGATAGTGACGCGTCCATCTCCTCCTCGCAGCATCGGCGACAATCTGGGGATGGTGACATTGACGCCGCTGATCTCGAACCTGCTTTTGAGATTGAGGTTGCAACCGAGTAGCTGCCCCTCAGGCTCAGTGTTGCGCGTGACGGCAGATCGCTTCAGAAGCGAGCGGGCAGAAGTCTCTTCACTTTCCCGACTGATCTTTCACGAGTTGTGACCAGAGAGCAGCTCATTTCAGATAATGTTCCTGCATACGATCAAGTCGACGTGACGTTATGAAAGAAGCCGCGACCCGTGACTTTGCGACGCAACCTCCTTCCGTCCTCCCTCCTGCCGCACCCGGATTGCATGTGTAGAGACAGCACAGCCTCAAATAGCCGGCCCGTCACTGAGGGTTTTGGAGAAACGCCGTCCCGCTTCCCAGCACATTGGGTGATCCGGAACACAAACCACGAGGTTCCCCGCAGAAGCAATCACGATCGCCATTCGGCGGTCAAGGGCAGCGGGGGGGATAGTGAAGGGGCCCGCTGGCTGCTCCGATTACCCACTGGCAGATGCTCTTGATGGCTTCTTTTTTCTCCTTTTCTGTGGAAGGCCCTCTGTTATGTCGTGCTAGAGAAACTACGGAGTTACGAAGCTTCGTACGAGTTGTGGGTACCTGCAAGTGATAATAGAGCTACAAAACGTCTCACAGCACTGAACTACCAGCCCAGCCAGCCCTACACACCATCTTTCGTAGCGTGATATACCACTAGCAGTAGCGTAGCGAGCAGGTCCCTGGCTCCATTATGGGCCCCCAAGCTCTGCCGATGTGCGTCTGGCAACGGCGCGAGAGTCGGAGAGGGGGACGGACGCAAGTGGCTGCTGGACACTTGCTCTGATTTGCTTATTGGCACGCATTGAGTTTTTGCTGTAGCTGAATTGCCCTTGTTCATAAACGGGCTGGACCACAAGCCCAGCATCTTCTCCCAGATTCCCTCTTTAAGCCACTCCATTCCTACAGTATCCCAGCCTGCCAGGCCATGCCATCTTTAGCGGCTATGCTGTAATACTAGATTGGCCTGTCTGTTGGTCCTCGCTCTTCTCCTCGAAAACGCAGTTGGTTCGTGACTACGTCTACCTACGTTGTTGGTCTCTCATCTGCAGCCATGGGTTTGGGTATCTTGGAGGACAGGGTCATGGACCATGTCCCTGGTAAGCAGCTCTCCACCTCTCGTCTCTTGAAGGGCTTCAGCGCCGCGAAGAGCCGCTTGATACTAATGTCACGATTACTGCCAAGGGACGACTCGCTATTTCGACGACCCGGAAAGACCACAGTATGCTCCCCATGAAGGCGTGCCAGGGCTGAAGTGCGACAACAGCGGCCCTGTTCCCATCATTCTTGTATGTGAAGGACGAACCTCTACCCTCTCCCTGACTGACGGCCGACGCACACTTTACGAGCGCCATAGGATGCTGCAAACGAGCTCCCATGCTAACAACGTCTCTCTCTTCAGGTCCCTCAACCCTCCGACGACCCTAACGACCCGCTGAACTGGCCTCTCTGGAAGCGCGATGTCATCACCCTCATCCTCTCTATCACCGCCATCTTCGGCACCGCGCTGGGCCCTATCCTAGCGGCCAACACCGTCACCCTCTCGCTGTACCTCTCTCGCGACTTCACCGAGGTGGCCCTGTTGACTGGCTACTTCCTGCTGGGTGTTGGTGTCGCCGGCTTTGTCTTCGTGCCCTCGAGCCGCATCTGGGGCAAGCGCCATCTCTTCCTGCTCGGAACCGTCATCCTCATCTTCTCCAGCGCCTGGGGCGGCGCGTCTGGGAAGAGCTACAAGAGCCTGCTATGGGCGCGCATCATCCAGGGCGTCGGCTGCGCCCCTTTTGAGGCTCTCGTCAATGCTGCCGTCGGCGATCTGTACTTCGTCCATGTACGTTCCAAAGCCCCTCCCCCATCCCGCTTTACCAGGCCAGTCATTCGTGCTGGTTGCTAACCGCGCATGTCGTACACGAGCAGGAGCGAGGCAAGCGCATGGCCTTCACGAATCTCGCCGTCTTCGGCGGCGCGTTCTTCACCCCCATCCTCGTCGGCAAGATCACCCACACCATCAAGTGGTGGTGGTCCTTCTACTTTGTCGCCATCTTCAGCGGTGCCTGCCTCCCCGCCGTCTTTTTCTTGTGCCCCGAGACCGCCTACCGTCGCGACACGAACCTGAATACCGACATGCTCGCCCAGGACGAGTCCGTCGCTGTCAAGCACGATCGTACCACCGCCGCCGTTGGCGGAGCGGCTGCCACGTCGGCGCCGGCTGCGTCCGGTTCGGTGGAGGAGCAAGATCTTGAGAAGGATACCGCAGGCGCCACTGCTGCTGCTGCCGTTAGCCCTGCCATTGTACCGCGGGAGCCCGGGTCCAGCAGCTCGGACGGCGCTGACGCCATCCGGCGCACCGATCGCTCAAGCAACGAGTCGGAGAAAACGCTAGGGCAGCAGCAGGGCGGCGTTGCCAGCCCCGCGCCGGCCAGCAGCCCCGAGGCGCCAACCGCCATTCCGGCCAAGGTCTCTTGGGTGCAGTCACTGGCCATCTTCAACGGGCGCAAGACGGACGAGCAGTTCTGGAAGCTCCTCATCCGGCCGCTGCCCCTCTTCGGTCAGCCCGCCTTCCTCTGGGCGTGCCTCATCCAGGGCACGCTGATCGGCTGGACCGTCTTCATCGGCGTCATCCTGGGCGCCTTCTTCCTGGGCTACCCGCTCTGGTGGGACGAGGTGCGCACGGGGTACGCGTACACAGGAGCGTTCCTCGGCGCGCTGCTGGGCTTCATCATCGCGGGCGGGCTAGCGGACTGGAGCGCTAAGGTGATGACGCGCTGGAACGGCGGCATCTACGAGCCCGAGTTCCGCATCGTGTTGGTCATCCCGCAGATGGTCTTCGGCGTCATGGGCGTCTTCGGGTGGGGATACACATCCGACGGTCTGCTGCAGGGCAAGTTCCACTGGTCGATTCCCATCATGTTCTTCGGCTTCGAGGTGTGTGGCATGGTCATCGGCGCGGTGGCGAGCAGCTTGTACATCGTCGATGCGTACCGTAAGTGTCTTGTCTCCTTTTCTAGAGTCGTCCTTTCTCGCCTCTTATGTCACCCATTATCACCGAGAGAACTGGCTGGCTGACGAGTGACGGGAATCCTAGGCGAGCTGGCCATCGAGGGTTTCACCTGCATGATCATCTTCAAGAACTTCTTCAGTTTCGGCCTGACCTTCAAGGCCTACGACTGGCTCGTGGAGAACAACACGAAGGCCACGCCCGTGTTCAGGGCTCTGGGCATCGTACAGATCATCGTCTGCGTTCTGAGTGTCCCCATGTGTAAGTCTATGATCTGCATCTGCCCATTCATCACTCTGTCACTGTATTGACAACGTTTCGTCTAGACATCTTCGGGAAGCGCAACCGGAGCTTTTTCTACCGCCATGACATACTCAGGATGCTGAATCTGAGATGAAAGCATAATGAGCAGGAACAATAAAGCAAGCCGGTAGTTTGTGATGCCGTGAAGGTATGTATGGTTGATCGCATCTAGACACGTTTCAAGGGTCGCTATAAGCGTTTGCAACGCTCTGCAGCGACGACGTAGAACAGGTTTTGGTGAAGTTATCGGGCAATAGTCCATCTTCTACAGTTTCCCAGTACGGCAGGGAACGTATATATAGTGTAATAGCTAATAATTGACACGACACGGTCTCGTGAATACACGGTCTCGATTTCGGAAACTCTTGGTACTCATATCAAACAAAGGTCATGATGCCATGAAACGAGACGCCAGGTGTTCCGGTGGAGAAACTGGCTCTCGCCGTCCATACTTCCTATGCACTTTTGAGATGCATCCTTACCCTCTCCCGACTCAACACTGACCCGCCTAAGCCTTCACGCCCTCACCGGTGGCAGCGCCGGTACCGGCAGCGGCGGCAGCAGCCTGGCTCCTCTTCTTCGTGAGCCTCAAGCCACCAATCGCCATGACCAGGCCCTCAACACCCAGGATGACGACCAGCGTGACAAGCGCGCCGATGACCCCGGCGACAGGCTTCGACACGCCGTTGCCACCCTTGTCGGTGGAGGTCGTGTTGCTCGACCCACTGTCGGAGCCAGAGGAGGACGAGCTCGAGTAGGAGGCGCATGTGCCGGTGGTGTTACCGCAGGCGGCGCACCACGACGCGGTGTCGCTGATGGTGAACTCCTGCATGCCGGAGACGAAGTCGGCCCAGGACAGGACGGTCTCGGCCTGACCGAACAGCGGGTACGCCGTTAGCGGGTTGGAGTCGCTGGCGGAACCGTTGGCGAAGAGGAAGCGCACGCTGATGTCGTCTGTGCTGAGGGCCGAGGTGCTGTTGGTGTCGACAGTAGCGTTGGTCACCAGCTCAAAGGTCATGGAGCTGGCGTAGTCAACAATACCGTAGAAATTGGCGCTGGCGGCGGGCAGGCCGGCGAGACCGAAGAAGGACATGAAGGTGCCGTAGGCGCCGAACTGCATGCTCAGGCGCTGCGCCGAGGTCTTGGCGGGCGCGGCGAGAACAGTGGTGTTGAGCGCGTCAAGGATCTGACCGGCGAGGACGGAGCCGGAAATGGCACGGATGGGCTCCGAGGCATTGTACGCCAGACCCCACTCGTGGGCGTCGGCGAGGGTCTGCAGTTGATGCAGGCTCGAGTTCGTTAACAGGTAGTCGGAGGGGATGCTGCTGTTGTGGATGGTGGCCACATGGATGAGATCCCAGACTGTTCAGAGGTGCTGTCAGCTCGCTGCACGTATCCCATGCAACGCCGGGTGCAACGCCGGGGTAGGGCAGGGGTGCTCACTGGTATAAGCGTTCTTAAAGTTCGTCTCATCCTCGGTGAAGGTGGCGTTGATCACGGGCAGGATGCTGTGGTAGAAGTCGAGGGTGCGCGACTGGGTGGAGACGAACTCGTCGCTCTTGAAGTAGTCGTTGCTGCTGACAACGGCGTTACCGCAGCCGGAGCTGCCCTGCAACCAGCCGCTGTCCTCACTGCCGCTGCTGCTGGCGGCCGCGCTCGACGCGCTGATGGGGATGTACTGGTAGCCATTGAGGGGCGCCTCGACAGTGCTGCCGTTGGCGAGCGTCTGCTCGGCTGCGGAGCCCGCCGGCGGGTAGAGGCCCTGCAGGAAGACTTGCGCCGAGTTGTACAGCACGTTATCGACGGGGGCGACGACGCTCAACTGCGACAGCTTGACGACGTTGGGCTGGATGGCCAGGATCTGGCTGGTGCCGTTCTCGGCCACGTACCGACTGCGGTAGTAGCTGCCGGAGACGTAGACCTCGTCCGCGCCGAGCGCCGTCAGGCTGGTCGGCGGCGTCGACTTGGACGTCCGGTCGCCGTGACGGTGAAAGACATAGGCGCCGAGGACGGTCTCGGCCGCCGCCGGAGACAGCAGCGGAAGCAGCCCGGCCAGGATATAAGTGAGCTCCATGGCAAATCAGAGCTAGTGAGCTGCAGCAGTGTTTCTTGCGGCAATTGGGGTCACAGAGTCAAGATGCTGGCTCCAATCCGAGTCTGGGAGAGCACCAACAAGCTCCGGGCAGGGGATTCCAGCAGACTTTCAGGCCAATTGCTCGACTGAAGACGAGGGGAAGGCGGAACAAACCTCGGAGGATGGGGGGAAGGGTGGGAGCTACTAATGTACATTAGTAGCAGCACCGGAGATCCAACTGCGAAGCCGCAGCGCGGCGGTTGCAGCAGAGGTTGAAGAGGGGAAGCTTTTCCCACGCTCAATTCATCCCCCCCACCTTGGACAGTGAATCAGCAATTGAACATCTCGCCCGGCCTATCTAGCCTTCAAGTGGAGGGCGTAGCGAATAGCGCGACGGGCATATCGAGACTGACCAGAAAGACGGCTGCACGTCCGGCGAATGGCGAGCGGCCCTCCAAAGGCTAAGGGGGTCAAGGTTTGCCTCGCTAGCACTACACAGTGGTAGTGGATCCATCAGATGCTCTATCGCGAGAACTTTTTTGTCCCGTTGCGGTTATGCAGTCCTGTGCATCTCCGCGCTCACTCCGATAGCCTGAGGGCGATCGTCACACACCGATAGCATGTCGGACGGACAGCTGTCGGGTCGCGGCCCATGATGCGCGACTTTCTCCTGCCAGCTCTCACCACTTCCGCTGAGCGGCCGGAGTTCTGCATCGCTGCACCAGTATCGACGACTATGACCGGGGAGAGCTTGGCTTATCTTGAGCGATGAGTCAAGACTTGGATAGCCATTATTGGTGTGGTGTCCGGCCAAGGTGGGAGGGAAAACAGGGGAACAGACAGACACAATCTGGATGCTCGATTAAGCGTCTCGAGCCCCGCACCCTTAACGTTAGTCTTATGCGCCGCCATTCAAAGAAACATGACTGAATGAACGGGGTCGGGCGGAATTGCCGTTCCTTCGCGGCAGTCCCCGACGTTCCACCAGCCATCGATCTAGGAGGCCGTCTATGTCCGATACCGATAACCGATGTGACAAGAGGCTATTATGGTGGCGTCCCTTTAGCAGGGCAAAACAACGGACCTGTTACTGGGATGGACACGGCCGGGAGCCGATCAGGCCTGGCGACACCGGGGGCACACTGTATCCAAAACACGCGCGAACGCTGTTCTTGCAAAGCATCCTATCGTGCCGTATCATACATAGGTAGGGAGTCGGGTCGCAAAGAGACGAGGGCGAGCAGGTGGCTGTTAGAGCTTGCTCTTGGCCTTCCTGCCGTCCTTGACGTTCTTCGAGTGCCCGGACACCAGAAAATCCGGGTACTTCATGTCCGCGTCCAGGCCCACAGTGACACCATCCGTCCGCCTCCACGAGGCCCCGTCAACGACGATATTTGTGCCATTGACATAGTTTCCGGCGTCGCTGAACAGCCACACTGTTGCGTCGGCGATGTCCCGGACCGTGCCAAATCTTCCGCTCGGTATCCCCCTGCTGAGCTCCTTCTCCGATATAGTCTTGCTGGCTAGGCGCTCCATTCCCTCCGTCCCCGTGATCGGTCCCGGGGCGATCACGTTCGCTGTAACCCCCATTGGGCCGTACTCCAGTGCCACGGAGGCCATGAGACTATCGACGCCTGCCTTGGCGGCGCTTACATGGGCCTGCAGCGGCATCCCCGTGTAGTGGAACGTTGCGGAGACAGCGATTATCCGACCGCCTGTCACGGTCTCTCCTGCCGCCGGCGGGTTTGTATTCTGTGACGCTGATTTTATGAGGTGGGGGATCGTGGCCTTGATCGTGTTAAAGGTGCCAACGGTGTCGATGTCAATAACGGCTTTGAAGCCGCCGGGAGAGAGCGCGGAGAGAGGAGCGACAAAGTTACCCGCTGCGCCAGCACTGAACCGAAGAGCCGATGTTAGTTAATGCCAAGTAATACAAGGGGCGTCGTTGGGCAGTGACTGACATGACATAGTCGATTCCACCGAACTCTTTGATGCAGCGATCAACGGCGCCTTGCAGGCTCTCGAACTGCCCAGGCTAGGTAAGCACCTGCCCAGACAACAACTGGCCTAGCAGAATCGATATGTATCTGGCTTTCAGGGGGGTCTCTCAGGCACACGTACGCTCCGGACATCGACGCCGCCAATCCCCAGGACCTGTGCACCGTCGCGGACTTTCGCGATCTCCCTTGCAGCTTTTTCGGTCTTCTCAGCGTTGCGGCCGATGATGCAGGCGTTAGCACCGAGGTGCACAAGCGCACGTGTCTGCGCGCTGCAGATGGAGCCCGCGCCGCCGGTCACGAAGACGACGCGGTTGTCTGCAAAGCAAATCGGTTAGAGTCAGTATGTGGTCGGCAGCAGAGTTAAACAGCGAAGACGTATGCAGTGTAAGGTGGTCTCCGCTCTTACCGAAGATGCCGTCTCTCCACACATTGCTCAGGTATTCTGACCGAGGAACCGCCATGGCGTCGAGAGGAGACGGGGCAGCTGGCGAAGCCAGCTATAAGGCGGATCGGGGTCTCTAAGGAGTTCCTCGTCCACGGCGGCAGCGGCGACGAAGACAAGAGATCCCACGAACAGATAGGTGTAGAGCTCATAGAAAGCTACATGTGTCCATGTGGAGCGGTTCATTGCGTTCTTCTGCGACCCCGACAGGCCAAGGAGATACAAAGGTACAGGCCCGGTAGTGTTGATCCGGGAGTGTGGGCGCCTGCCTCGGCCGCTCCCTCTTGTGGGGAGGAGGATATTGGCGCCTCAGAAACCAGGCAGCCAGAATATGACCCCGCACCCCACCTTTCCCGCTAACGAAGACACCATCCCGATGACCTTCACGGTTCACCGTAACCGTAAGCACTCTAGGTCCTGATGAGGTAAAGTCGCGCCGTCTTCCTTCACCACTATCGCACCGCAGAGCGCGGCGCGCTAGGGAGCATCGTCGTGGAAACCCTGACGCTTCTGTCCGTTGCGACGCTGCCTGTCTGCTCTGCTTGCGCCTCGAACCGCGGGGTCTGGCGTTCTATCAGGCGTTGGTAGAGTGACACCTCGAAGCCAAGGCATCATCGTCATACTCCGCCGCCTTCTCCAGGCTCCTCATCTGCAGTCACCCACGGCACACCCAACCTACTTAGCTCGACTCCCCGACTGTCGAGTCTCGAGTCACTTCCTCTTCATATCTGGACTCAACTTCATAGCCACTCAATAAACAACAAACCTTTGGTGTCGTGACGTCCAAAGTCTTGCTTAAATAACAGCAGCCGACACACAAGCCAGACCAACCCTTCTGCTCTACTTGATGGCGGAGCCCTCGAACCAGCCTGCCGCCCCCGCGGGCTCTACTCCCAGGAAGAAGAAGCCGCCGCTGATGTTCCAGCGCATCGCTCTCAAGCGAAAGCCGGATGAGATTCGGGATGGCCCTGGCTCGGCAGAAAAGAAGGTCAAGGAGGATGATGGTCTGGATCTGTTTCGCCGCTCAAAGGACTATTTCGAAGAGTTTGCCGGCGATCTGGGAACACAGTCGGACAACCAGGGGCTGAAGTCAGGGACCGGAGGTGAGGAGCATGGAGCTTCTCCCTCTCCGAAACATCGCAAGGTTCCGTACGAAAAGTTCTATGAGGGCATGTCCGAAGAGGCCTTGAGGGACACGGAGAGGCAGATGGAGATGTACTCCGATGGCAATGGAGAATGGGAAGTCAAGCCTGGCCTCATCGTGTACAGCACTCCAACGTCTGCTGGCAAGAGGAAGTCGCAAGCCGAGGAACCCAACCCCAGTCCCGCATCAGTGCCTTCGACCGGCGGAAGCAACAAGCGTATTCGGCTGAAACTCAACCTCCCCAGGAGGGATAGTACCGCTGTGACCAGCTCTGGCCAGAAGGTCAGTGCAGCCACAGGTGACCTCTTGCCCACACCAAACGCATCGGACTCCCGCGAGACTCCTGCAACGCCGCGCCGCATCATACCGCTTGACGATGATTCAAGCGACGAGCCTATCTCTGCGTCGAGGGGCCGTTCTGCACGAAAAGACAAACAAGCAACAGCCACGCAGAGTAAGGTAGCGCCTGCGATATCGCTGGATGACGACGACGACGATGACGATGACTATGGCTTCCGTTTCGACGATGATGACAACAAGAACAGCAACAGGGACGACATCTCCGAGGAAGCCGCATCATCGCTAGATGAACCCCCCATGAACAACGAGTTTGCCGCGTATATAGAGGCCGCCCGCAGAGAAATTGCTCGGAACGCTGCGGCACCCAACTCAGTGACCCCAGCCTCTCCAGGCGAGTCGGCAGAGATGCCTGAGCCCATCTTCAAAATGGTCATTCTCTCTCGTCTGAACCGCCCGGCTGTGGTGAAGCCACTCGCCGTGCAACGCAGACTCTCACAGAATATGAAACTCGTCCGCGACACCTGGATCTCGCGTGCTATTGTTGCCGGTGCGATCAGCCCTGAAGAGAGGGATGACGTTTTCTTGACGTGGAGGGGTTCTAAGATCTACGGGACCACCACGGGGCTTAGCCTGGGCCTGAGGCCCGACGCCAACGGCTGGCTCGAGCCCAGGGCCTACGAGGAGGGTGGGTACAGCCGGGGTTCGCTGCTGCTGGAGGCCTGGACCGAGGAGGATTACCAGGCGGAGCAGGAGGAGAGGGAGCGGCAGCGCCGGCGTGACCGCGGCGAGTACTCGGATGACGACGAGATGAGCGACATGCAGTCCCCAGTCGTGAATGAGGAGGACGAGGAGAAGATCCGCGTCATCTTGAAAGCCAGAGACACGGAGCCCGTCAAGCTGACCGCCTGGGCCAGTACGGATGTCAACATCCTGATTGCTGCTTACCGGAAGCAGCGTACTGTCCCTCCGGACTGCGAGATCAGCCTGTACTTCGATGGAGACAAGCTGGCGGAGGACTCGACGGTCGGCGATGCGGATATCGGAGATATGGAGACGGTAGAAGTCCACATAAAGTAGGGCCCTACCAGCGTTTGGAGCCGCACAGCTGAGACTCTGTTCTGGCAGCGGCGGGCTTCGTGAGGGCTCGAGACTGGGCGATGACTTGGGTATGTCGGAAATGCGAATACGGTCGTGATGGGGATCACATAGGTTTCATTGCTGGAACCACCAAAAAAGGTCTCATACAGGGATGCGCCTGCTATGGTGGGTTTGCCTTTCGATATCATCAGTAAGGACAGTCGGCTTTGGGAGGCATGATACCCGGTTTCATAATGGTTCACGAAGCGTGAGTAACTTCCTTAGGTAAATGGTCAAGCAACCAGTGGCAGTAGCCACGACCATATGGTCAGCAAAATCATAATTCTCGTCTATTTATTTGCCTCAGTCCTTCCTTACTTTTACCCAAGAGATGGCGAAGCCATAACCGAAAACGCCGGATCGCCTCACCCAATGCATGTGGTCGTTGAAAAGCACCGCCTCCCACCTTCCCTTCTTACCGGACAACGGGAACCAGCTGATCCCAGAGCAGCAGCTCAGAACCGCTCCTTCATCCTCGCAGCGACAGTCCGCAGCCCCTCGTACACCCGGCCTGGCCGCTTGCCCAGGATAAGAGAGACCACACTTTCTCTGGCAACGTGGATGTTCTTATAGGCGCCTAGAATGGAGATTTTGGAGTCTTGTAGGACGATTCTCGTCCGAGATGCTGTGAGCGTTGTGTCAGTTACAGAACATCCGCAGGAGCTGGCCGTCGTTCAGACTCACTGTTCTCGATCGCAAATTTCGTCTTGCCGTCCTTGCCCGCGATACGACCCTTCAGGAATGTAAGTCTCCGTCTCACCACACAGTAGACAATGGGGTCAGCCAACTCACAATCGCTCTCGCCAGATGGTCGCCGTGTAGCGTCTTGACGTCCTTGATCTCGAACGTCTCAATGTACAGGTCGTCGAGCCGCAGCAGGGCGATGGCGTCGTCGACGTCAAAGCCGAGGGCGAAGGCACGCACGAAGTCGGCGCCCTTCTGAATGGCGCCCGGCTCGGTGCCGGCCTTGCTGCTGGTGCGCAGCTCGACGCACTTGCTCTTGATGTTCATGCGCACCTGCAACTTCAGGTGCTCGACAAGGGGCGGGTAGATCTTGGACCACTGCGCCTTGCAGGCGGACATGCGGTGCGGTGGGATGGGCACCTTGCGCGTCTCTGCACGGGTCACCAGCCCAGCATCCTTGGCGGGCGCGAAGCGCGGCCGGCCCTCCTCATCGATGGCCATGGAGTCCTCGTCAGCGGCTGGCGCTGCGGGTTGGGCGGCAGCGTCAAGGCTGGGGGCATCGAGGAGGAGTTCTTCGTCGTTGGAGGCGGACGGAAGAGGGATGTCGGCGGGAGCATCGGCCTCGAGGGGCTGCTTGAGCGCCGTCGGGGCAGGCATCTCGGATATATTCTCGTACTGATGGGCGGTGTAGATAGGCGTTGATTGAGCTCGGAAGGGAGATTCAGCTGAAGAATCGGCTCCAGAAGGCTCTGATGCTGCCTTGTGAGAATAACGATTGCAGGACTTTGAGGAGAAAGATCGAAGCACGCCGAGAGCAGGTTGCGTAGGTCCCACCGCACGTCCACGGTGTGCTGGCTGTGTCTGCACTTCTTCACCGGTCTGGCTCTCTCTCCGCTATCGTGAACTTTTTTTCGCAGCCAAAATTCGCCCTCGTCTTGGTGGGCTGTCGGGAGTGGAGGCGCAGATCCTTTATCGGCCCTTATCGACTGGCCCGCAGCCTCTTGCACCCTTCCGGTCCACTATTAGCCGGCTTTCCCTCGTCGGCGCTCTTTAGCGCGTCATTGACGGGAAAAGGGACTTCCAAGCGTAGAGTCGCATCTTTTTTTCCTTCCCACTCCCTCCTTGTGCTGTTTCGTCACATCGCAGATCCGTCGTTCGTCGCTGGTGGCTGCAGAGAAGAGACCGGAGGAGAGAGGCTGATAACTTGGCGACTCAACTCTCTTGCCCTGATGCGCCGTCAGTAGCAGCATCACTCCCACGTCTTCCCTTCAACAGGATGACTGTCCACCATGTCGGCTAGCACCACCACGGCCCATCTCGGCCGCCATCTCTGGTCTTCGCTTGGCTACCCGGCGGCTGCCGAAGTCTTGGGCTGGAACCTGCCGCTGCCGCTGCGGATCAGTTCGTTGAATATTTCCCGAGCTGGACAAGCTTACAGTAGACCCATCCTGTCGCGATTCTTCCACGTCTCCCGACCATTCTCCCGAAACCCCAAGTTGTCGGCACACAATGTCAAGCGAAGCTGCACCTCCGGCGGCCTCCTTCTCCTGAGCCTCAGCTCGCCCTCATCTTCAGAAACGGTGGCGGCCGGCTGCGCTGCAGCTGCAGAATCTGCTCTAAGCACAGGCACTACACGAAGCGGGAACATCGGCCATCTGGCGAGGGAAGCATGGCAGCGCAGTGTGCACACGAGCGCCAGAGGCAGAGTCCGGTTCTCCGGCCGGCGAAGGAAGAGCACAAATGCGGAAGACTCGGCGAAGACAGCCAAGTCCCAGGCACAGCCGCGACAAACAGCGCCGACTGAAGCTCCGAAGCCTACACAGGATGCGAAACCAAAGCCTGCTGATGGGCATCCCGAGTCGATTACAGACTCAATGTCCAAGTACCTGCACCTTCCAAACCTGTCACATCTGCCCAAGATGCCACACCGCCCGACGAAAGAGGAACTTCTGGCGGCTGCGAACGGCTTCTTCGAGAGGCTAAAGGTCCGGCTTAAGTGGTTCTCTATCAGAAGCATGAGGCCGTGGAACGCCGATGAGTGGGGAGCGTTCGTTTCGTGGGTTATGTTGGGCCATTTAGTGTGGATTCTTGTGGGTACAACGACATTCTTCTCCTTGATCATCTTCATGGTCAACACCGTCTTTGCGCAAGGTAAGCAAGCTACTTTGGGCACCCAGCGTCGGCTATGGTGCATGCTGACCGGATGGTAGAAACTTTGGCCAAATGGATCGGCGACTACCTCACCCAGTCCGCTGGGGTCACAGTTGTTTTCGAGTCCGCCATAGTACCCAAGTGGAAGGACGGTGTGATCACATTCCGCAACGTCTTTGTCTCCCGCCGACCAGGCCAGATCAAATCGACAGTCACGAAGGGCTCATCGAGCACAGCTGCTGCCGCCGCTGCGGCACGTCACGGCGTTGTGGCCGACGCTCAAGACGCTATTGAAGATGATGGAAACTACACACAATTCGACCTGACGATCAGCGCTGTCGATGTTACGTTGTCCTTCCTAAAGTGGTGGAACAGCAAAGGGCTGCTTAAAGATGTTGATGTGAAGGGCGTCCGGGGCGTCGTCGACCGGACATCGGTTCGTTGGCCGGAGGAGCAGCTAGATCCCCTCTCGTACCGACACGAACATCAGCCCGGCGACTTTGAGATTGAGCGGTTCAAGCTTGAGGATCTGCTTGTGACGGTCCATCAGCCAGAAGGGTTCCGCCCTTTCTCTGTGAGCATCTACAGCTGTGAGCTGCCACAGCTACGGAAGCAGTGGCTATTCTACGACTTCCTCTCTGCCAGCCACATGTCTGGGTCTTTCGATGGGTCCTTATTCACGATCCATCCCAGGCAGATCCATGGAGTAGCTGCTGGGGACGATCATGCCGTGGCTGATAGCCTCGGGGAACCTAATGCCTGGAAGAAGTTCAGCAGACTGCGCATTGATGGGCTCAAGATCGATCACTTGAACCGTGGTGTCCAGGGTCCTTTCGGCTGGATCTACGAAGGCAATGTTGATATTGTTGCGGACATCATGTTCCCAGCCGAACCCGATGAGAGCATAGGCAAAGTTGTGAGCGACTTCTACGACAAGATGGAGGAGGCTGTCACTAGCAATCGCTACCTTCGTATCTTGGACAACAAAGCCCCTGATAACAGGATTGACAACACGTTCTTGGCTGGTGCAGACAGCCAGCAAGGTCACTTGACGCTTGAGCCGGATTCGGCAACCTCTCGTCATGCTGATTCTGCGTCTGTCGAAGAGAATCCTAGCATAGCCTCTTCGGAGTCGGCTGATTTGGCATTAACGTCGACGTCGCCACCCAACGCTGGCAGCACGACGAACACCAGCGTCAATGCTGAACCGCCCAGGTACCTGGTAATGGACCTCCGTATCCACCTCAACGATGTCCGCGCCGCGGTGCCGCTCTTCCATCCGACGCCAGACATGAGCTACGTCAACCAGACTCTCATCCGCCCCATCGTGGCCTACATCAACGCCAAGCGCACCTACATCCCCATCACTTGCCGCATCGTCAAGCGAAACTCGGACTTTGACGGCTCTTGGACTGTCTTTGACTGTGGTCTCATGGACGATATGTCCGCCGAGGTGTACGCGGCTTTCGCCCGGGATGTCGAGGATCAGCAGTCTCGCGTCCGCCGGCTCAAGAAAGTCGGCTTCTGGGCTATCAGCGTTGCCGTCCAGGCGCTGCTGGTCGGCGTGGCGGGCGACCTGATGACCTAGGAGGCGGTCGACGGGGGTGCGGATGTAGAAGTCCATGGCAGCGCGCGGTTGCTGGGTCTTTACCTTGCGCTTGTACAGCTCAATTATTTCGCATCACTGATGACGCTGGTTACCGTGCCCTAGAGCGTTCTGCAAGCGGCCTTTGACCAGCAGTTGCGGAGATTTGTTATTCATCAGACATCACGCCGTCTTGGCTCCTTTGGGGCCGTGCCGTCTATTTGACGGCTAGAAGAGAACTAGCTTTGGCTTTCCGGACGATAATTCCCGGGCAAACTCTACTTACTCCTGTACATATGTTGGCTCTATAGCACCGGCGTTCAGGAGCCTAAAGGCGGCAGGCGGTATTGCTTGGCCATTCTGGACACACCTGGATGATGATGCACGCAGTCACTTCGACACATGTATTACTTACACAACCCTTTGACTGTGGGGCTTGAAAACACTCCATAGGAGAGAAGCTTTGATACCTCTGGCTTGGATCTGGTTGTCTGTTGGGTTCAGGGCCACATCGATTCTCGCGGTGTCCCTCAGCTTCGCCAGAATTCCAGATATCTCTGGGTACACATAGACACCTGTCAGTGTTCCAGTAATCAAATGTTCAACTGATTGACATCTATGATACGACCCGAGGCTCGCTCGCGTGAAGCGCTTTGTTCTTGTTATGGGCAAAGTCACTATTTCGCGTAGGATGTCTGGGCGGCCGTCACACAATCCTGCGGTTTGCCCGGCATGTGGGCATGGCCAGTGAAGGTAGTTAACTGTCAGTCCCAACTGAAGGTAGAAAGCAAAACTTTCATTCTCTAGCAGAGCAAAAACCGAGTTCAATCTACTTCCCCCATGCCTCCCCACAAGACCAGCAGGAACCGGCTACTTCTGGGGCATCTAACAGTCCGCTTTATGCTAACGATGCAGCGCAGTGCAGAAAATGCAATGTGTAATAGTCGACGTTGTGCTCTTTCCCGTCCATCTATGACTTGATAATCATTTTGAGCGTCCATGGTTAGTATTACGACTTCCACCGCCGATTACCACCTTTCCTAGGTCTACAACCCTCCTCGAATCTATGGTGCACGCCTAAACGCTCTTGGCAGACATGGACAGCGTGGTTTTGTCTTGTCTGAAGCTGTCCATCTCCGTTCAGGGCGACGTGATCGCTAGCAAGCTGACAGCCACGGGCTGTGAGCGTTCGTCTGCGAGGTCGGCAAACCTGCGTCCGCTCTCCCTCCGGAAGTCGGGCAGGAGGAACGTGCTTGAATGCAGCGTCACGGACGAGTAGCACAATGAAGCCTGAGTTGGGGCCTCTTCACATGAAGTCATCACTATACCACTGTTAGTCAAATCGGCCCCGCAGTAGTGGGTTCTCCTTAACAACTCACTCTCCGTATCCAACATCATCGTAAGCGTTTGTATCAGCAACATTAGGCCGGGCCATCGCGAGGCTGGTCTTAGTCTTGGCGGCCTTGGTCTTCTTGCCGCCTTTATCCGCGGCCTTCTCCTCCTTGAGCTTTTCGTTGCTCAAAGTCGTCATCGCGCTGGCAATCTTCTTGATCTGGTCACTGGGTAACTCCTTGGCCAGCTGCTTCGTGAACTCCTGCAAGAAGATCGTGTAGTGGGCCTTCTTCGAGTTGTTCGTGATGACGGGTACGAGCGCGTTGCGCAGCTGCTCGAACTGCAGCTTCGTGTTAGGGTTGAAGAGAGGCAGGTTCGCCAGATTGATCGTGCTGGTAGGGTCATTCTTGTCGAGGACGACAGCACTCGCGGATGAAACGGCCTGTCGCCCCGCGGGGACGCCAATGTCGCCGAACAAGTCCTCGGCGTGCTTTAGATCGGATTCCTTCTCGGTGGCGCGCAGGCGCTCGCGGCGCTGGGTCTCGGTCTCGTCATCGTCGCTGGATTCCTCGCCGGCTTCAGCCTTCTGGCGGGCCCGCTCGGCGATGTGGTCCAGACGGCGCTGAGCCTTGGATTTCTTGTTGGCGGCAGCTTCGGCATCAGCCTTCGCCTTAGCCTCGGCGGCCTTCTTGGCCTTCTCGCGCTCCGCCTCCGAGTCTTCGGCTGCGTCCCAGCTCTCTAGGACCTGAAAGTCATTATCGTCAGTGTTGTTCTCCGAGCGAGCGCCAGCTGTCCCCCGTTCTCGCCGAGATTGGGCGCGCACTTACGTCGCTATCGTCCTCCTCATCTTCGAACTTGCGACGGACGCCGCCAACAGGGGGCGCGGTCGTCTCCTCGGCGGAGCTGGAGGTCTCGCTGGCCTCGTCATCTGCAGGGCAAAGAGCGGTCAGCCAAATACAGTAAGATGAAAGGCAAGGGCCAGCGTCCTGGTCTCCGCAGCCTCTGGCCCCCTGGAGACAAGGGCTGCGATCGGGAGAGTTGCGACATAACCGGCCCCACAAGGCGACAGGCAGCGCAGTCGGGCGGCAGTGACGCCGTCATCTACCTGGAGGCCTGTGCTGCCCGCAGCAAAGGGGCCAGGGATCTCTCGTGTGGAAGCGCGCATCGCGTCTTTGTCCAGGGCAGAAACAGGCACGGAAATCGTCGCTTACCCCACTCTTTTCCAGGCATGGCTGCGATGCGCTTTGGGAGTCGCAAGACGGAGAGTTTTGGCAGGAGGATTCTGTGGTTTCAAGACGGCCGTGATCAAGGTCTGGCGGAGTAGATGTGCAAAGGAGACACGGTCGGGTTGGGTTGGGCAGGAAGAGGGAGAGAAAAAAGGACACAAATGCTTTCGTCGAGGGAGAAAGGACTGACGCTCCGGCCTGGTTTGGCGGGGTGATTAATTTGGTGCGTCAGTGCCTGCCCAACCCTGGAAACTGTTTCAGCGTGCCTTCCACCGTTCCGTTTCCGCTGCGCCACAGCCGAGCCAAAGGCACAATGGCATTCACTCGCTCATTCAGCCATAAGACGCCGCCACACTTACATAGTATAGAATTTTCATGTGACCTATCATGTGATGGAGCCGGCACTCGGCCGCCCTCAGATGCTCCCGAGTCCCTCCCTCTCCGTGTCTGGCTCCAGTCTTCAGCCGAGAAGACGGCAAATTGATCATATCAGGAAACCCGGAATGCGGCAAGAATGAAACTTGCTCAGGATCCCGATACCCTCGAAGAGCATTTCTCGATTCGGACTCTCTGTCTCCTCAAAGGCGCTAACGGTGTTTGCGGCAGAGAGGGTCCGAAAATGCAGCGGAAATGCAGCTACCAGAGCGTCCCGAAAGCTCCCGACCCGCCCTCGACGCCCAGCGCCGTCCATCAACGCCAGAGAATTCGCAGGCATCCTCCATGGCTTTTACGCTGTGTTTCACGGTCCAGCTGACCTGAAAGATCTGATAGCCTCAACAGCCTCCCTGTCGTCCCACGAGAAATCCCTAAGGGTCCCACTCCAGTCGGCGACTATTCTTGGAAGTCCGGCCGACATGACTGCGGGGGCAAGCGCTTGGACGGGCTACGAGGGGTTGTACCGGTATCGGACATCCCGCTTTAAGGCTGAGTCCTGGCTTGCAGTACCCGCAGCCTTGATGACTGTGAAATCAGACATCACCGATTGGCAGGCAGCTCCTCGAGCCATGGATCACCGAAGCAGCTACCCGGCTTATTGGCGCCTCCATAATGCGCGCCGCGGCCCTGGAATATCGGGCTACTGTACACTTCCGGGGACATGTTGCGCGCCTCCAGTGAGAAACCTTCTCAGTCATGTCCCAGACCCCGGCGGTGACGAGTCAAGCGACCAAAGGCCGGGACATCTTCGTGGCTTTGTCACTGGCAATCTCATATGGTACAGTCATCAAATCATTGTTGTGTTGGTTCGTATGAAGGCGGCAACCTTGCTAGGTCTATGCTCTGTATATAACCATCCCCTCCAGGGCAGTTCCTGAGGCCAACTCTCAGCCTGGCTGGACCAGATTCCTATCCTTCCTCAGGAAGACATCCCTAGTCACAAATCCAACAACCTGGTATTGAAGCCAATACTTGCTTCACTCGCATCAGCAACAATGCTATCCCCACGAGCCAGCACCAGACTCTGTTCCTCAGCCCAGGCCGTTCAAGTAGGCCGGGCTATTATCAGGACTTCTTCTTCCTCTTCTCTCCTGGGTGCCCGCATGGCCTGCGTCACTTATCAGCACCATTCTCCCGCCCGTGCCTTCTCGACCACCCCGGCCAACCAGCTTCGCGACTTCTTCCCTGCGAAAGAGACAGAACGCATCCGGAAGACACCTCCCGCCTGGCCCCACCATGGCTACACCTACGAAGAGATGGTTGCGGTTGTGCCTGGTCACCGAGAGCCGCGGACTCTAGGTGATAAGATAGCGTGGCGGCTGATCCGGACCGCGCGGTGGACGATGGACAAGGTGACAGGCCTGAGCGATGAGCAGAAGACAGACAAAAAGAACCCCACAACGGCAGTTGTGGCCGCCAAGCCCCTCACCGAGGCCCAATGGGTCCGTCTACCTGCCCTTCCCCACCGATATCCGCAGTATCTAGAGACTGACACTCCCAGTAGCTTATCCGGTTTATCTTCCTCGAGTCGATCGCCGGTGTCCCGGGCATGGTGGCCGGCATGCTCCGACACCTGCACTCACTGCGGCGACTCAAGCGCGACAACGGCTGGATCGAGACGCTGCTGGAGGAGTCTTACAACGAACGCATGCACCTCCTGACCTTCATGAAGATGTGTGAACCGGGCTGGTTCATGAAGTTCATGCTCCTGGGCGCCCAGGGCGTCTACTTTAACCTGTTCTTCCTCGCCTACCTCATATCGCCCAAGATCAGCCACCGCTTTGTAGGCTACCTCGAGGAAGAGGCCGTGCATACCTACAGTCGGTGCATCCGCGAGATCGACGCGGGCCTGCTACCAAAGTGGGCGGATCCCGAGTTCAAGGTGCCAGAGCTGGCGACGACGTATTGGAACATGCCTGAGGGCCACCAGACAATGAAGGACCTAATCCTCTACATTCGGGTAAGTCCGGTTTCAAGCATTTCAGAGATAGGACCGTTTGCTAACGGAAGATGCAATGCAGGCCGATGAAGCGGTCCACCGTGGCGTCAACCACACCCTCGGCAACCTAGACCAGAAGGAGGACCCCAATCCGTTTGTCAGCGAGCTCAAGAGCGGCGAGAAGCTCCATCCTTCGGCCAAGCCTGAGGGCTTCGAGCGCGAGCAGGTCGTTGGCGCTTAGAGCCGGCGCAGCCTAGACTCTATGAACAGCGCAAAGCCCGTCTTCAAACTCGTCTCGGCATAGTATCGACTACGGCGCCGACAGAGGAGTTAATGGGAATGATGATTTCTTCTGTATTATTAGAACAGGGGCATAGAAGAGGGTGCTGGAGGCACCAGGTCGGCGTTTGGTTTTGCATCGTGGTAAGGGCGTCTCTCCTCTCTACTCATGATACCATTTCCTTTACATTGTTCTTGCACAAGACGGCATCTGTCGAAGATGTCTTATTGTACGACGGAAAGAATTACACCGAGATATCTATGCCAGAATCTCTAGATCAACATCAACAGAGGATTTCCAGGCGTATCGTTCCCGATGAAAATCTTCTTGCACAACACGTTCCCAGAAACCTCAGCTCTTTGCGGTACCGTGCGCCTTGCGTCGCGGCCGTGGCAGTTCCTGCTGCCTCAGCTTATGGGCCAAGACTGCGTTCATAGCCTGTCTCTTCGAGAAGGAAGCTTCAGGAGCAACGTAAGCCGCCTTGTAGCCAGTGCGACCGCACTGGGGTTGTCTCATCCGTTTTTAGGACTCAGGCAGGCTGTCCCATGACTGCTTTGTTCATCTCATCTCTTTGGATGCCTGCGCAAGTCCTTGATAAGATCGATGTAGGTTGTCGACACAGATTACGTTTTCTCTTGCACAGCCGCACAGGTGACGTCGGGCCCCACGTCCCGGTCAACCTAATGCAGCCTCATCCGCCTAGGTGCCGGGCGAGCAAAAAGAAGATCCTCGGCTTCGGCGTGTGGAAGGCCCTCGAGGCGCGTTTGCAAAATTTACGAAATGGACATATCGACACATTGAATCGGGCATATCAGGCAGGGAAGAAAAGGTGCAAGGCTGGGCGTTCTAGGGAGAGCACGTCGCCCGATGACAGTATGAGAAAATGCCTGGGACGGATTGGGCTGTCTAGGCACCTCGTAGAACGAAGTGTCTGAATTGCCGGTTGCCTTCTTGGGGCGCAGAGACTGCTGCCCGGTGAGATGCAGACTATCTACCCGGTCACCTACGGACGTCGAACTCGTCGTTATGTGCAGGAGACGCTCGCTCCCCTCGAACGCTGCTCTTCCTAACCTGTCGAGCCGCAGGGCTTCCAGCGCCCATGCGGCTCCAAGTCTCCATTGCGCATGCGCCTCGCTCGGCACAACGTGTGAGCGATGTGCCCGTCGTAGTCTCCAGCAGCAGCATCAGCATTAACGACCGGAAAGTGGATGAGCTGGTTGCCAAACTAGGCTTTTTGGCGTGTTCTGACGGCAACCACGTGCAGATTGGTCCGACGTGCGGGACGGCTGCTGGCAAGGGCATTGCGATCCCCCCCGGCTGGTGGATCCCAGCTTTTGGGGGAGGCTCCATTCTGGATCGGCGGCGTTTATATAAGGTTAATACGAGGTACGAAAAGAAAGAGGTCCTCGTTGTCTCATGACGGACAGCGGCCATCGCGGCGACGAGGACGGAGCGGCGACGGCAATCGGCCTTTGATCCGGTGCATCACATCGCCCTACACTCAACGTTGCGCTACCGGAAACTGCACGTTCCTTTCCGTACGAGTCATTCCTGGCAAAAGGCGGGCATTTGAGTTTCTTGCGTCGCTTTTCCTTTTACGTGATACGACACTGGGCGGTTAACTTTGTATTTCTGGCACCGAGATACCGAGTACATCGGCTGATCCACGGTATACAGTAGAGATACTGTGGAGCGTCACCTCGGAGCAACTCCCGCGGCTCGTCTAAAAGACCAAAGCACAGTGCGACGCGGCCTCCTCTCCCTGTACTGAGGTACGAGAGGGGGTAGCCCGCTAACCTGACCGTCTCCGCTTCACAATTTCAAATTGGCCGGCGTCTCGACAAGCGCGCATCTCAGGTTCCCCTGCTTCGGCCCAATCCCTCCTCTCTCTCGCGCTGGGCTCAGGCCTCGGAGCCCATTTTCGCATTTGCATCTGCATCTGCATCCGCATCCGCATCCATCTCCCACCGCCTGCGACGACAACAGCAGATCTGCGCTGTCGGCGAGATCAATACATCCATACAAGAGACGCTGATTCATCGCTGTCCGCCGCCCGCCGTCCTCGCTCCGCCAGCTCATGCTTGTCGCACGGCGCTCGAGCTCCTCTCCGCTGTCGCATCCTCTAGTCGCATCCTCCACGGACCCCTCGAAACTGTCGCTCCCCTCCCCGAGACGCCTGGCGCCCGCCTCCCCGACTCAAAGTGCTGACAGAACAATCGCCGCCGCCCGCATTACGGACAGTCGCTATCGACCGTCGGCATCCTCTCAGCCCTGATTCCTCCGAAACAGCGAACAACTACCCTCGAGAAAGAAAGCAAATAGCCGGCAGCGATCCCTCTGGGCGTCGGTACATCTGTCGCAGCCGGATCAATCAGGAAACACCCCAGAAGAAAGTCGCGATAAGCTTGTCTAGCAGCGCCCCCTCCAGATCTGCTCTGAAGGAACCTGTGCCTGAAATCCGAAACACGCGGCGAGGATTCCGTCAGACCTACCGAGCATCGTATATGCACTCTGCTGCATTGTACTGGACAGAAAACCGCACTCACGGTCTGCCAGCTAGTCTCCGTTGACTGCCGGGCACCAGCGAGCGCCTGTCTTTGCATCCGGTGGCCCTGCACAGCCTCCCCGTCCCGCGCATCGCACAGCGCACAACAGCTTGCGACAAGTCCGACCTCCTCCTCCGCGGTCCCCGTCGAGCCAAGCCAGCCCTAGGAGCCCTACTGTCAGGGCAATCAGGCGATCCCACCATCAACGCCCAGCAGCGGGTTCTTGACACCTCGACGTAAGGGGAGCCATTCGGCGCAGGCCCTATCCCTTTCGTGAGCACCTGGTGCCAGCGAGCTATCCACAAGCAGACAGCTACCCTAGTCCCCTAACGGCCCCGCTTCCTGGACTGGAACCCCCGTTGCCTACCGCACGCAGCTCTCATCTGGAGAATCTGCGAAGTACCTTGCACGCTCTCCTTCACCGACTCGAGGGCTGCTTCTACTCCCTTATTGGACGTTTCACGCACGGTATTTGAGTTCTACCCTTCTTGGACGTGACCTGATCTCCAGCGTGGTTTCATCTTCCTGCCGTGATAGGCCCCGATAGGGCCAATCCCGGGTGCTGTCAGCTCGCATAGCACAGCCCCAACCCTCGACTTGACACTAAGCTGCTCCGCCACGGTGCCTGGCAGGCTGACTCGCAAACTGCCTCGTCAACTTTCTAAAGACGGAAACAGAGCACACTCTCGACGCACGCTTCCCGGCGACATACGTCAGGCAGAAGGTACACAACGAGCGAGCGCGCGCGCGACACACAGAAGGGTGCGCTTTCGCGGGCGCCCTGGTAGTCTATACAAATACACATCATGGACCAGCAGCAGGGCCGGGGGCGGTCCCCCTCTGCAACTGGCCATCAACAGCCTCATATAAGTCACAGTCATTCTCCATCGCCTGCACGCCCCTTCCCGACCAGCGAAGCCTCCGGCATTGGCCTCGGTGTTTCCCTTGACGCCTCCTCCTCACAGCAGTTCCCTGGTGCTTCCCCAGACTTCTCCGCCTTCAACCCCAACAACGGCGCCGGCTTCCTGAATCCGCAGCAGCCCTTCGGCGACCCCTCATTCAGCCTCGGCCAGGACTTCACCTCCCAGCTGGAGGCCGACGACCCTTCGACGTCGCCCTTCGCCCAACCGCAGCCGCAGTTCTCGCAGAACACTCTAACCCCCGGCTTCAACGACGACTTCACCATTTTCCCCGCCACAACGGGGGAGCAGTTTTCGACCCCGCTCTTTGCGGGAGACCCATCGCTCACCCAGCAGCTTGGAGTCGCCGACGGCACCATGGCGTCCGCGCAACCTCACCACAGCCCAACCCCTCCCCACCTCCTGAAGCCCGAACCCCAGTCCGCGCATCAATCGCCCTCCTTCAACCAGCATCAGTTTTCCTCCTCCCCGGCGGGCAGGCACTCGCGCACCGTCTCTCTCGGCCCCGAAGCAGCTTTGCTTCCTGGCCAGACCGACTGGAGCACGGCGCCCCAGTTTCAGGGGCATCGAAGGACGCCTTCAGAGTACTCCGATGTGTCTTCGGCAACGCACTCGCCCAACCTAGTCGCGAACGACAGCTTCGAGCAGATAGATCATAATCAGTCTCCCATGCAGCATGCGCAGGATGCTGGACTCTACCACGAGTTGCACGGCATCGGGAGCTTCAGCATATCCGACAACAGCCCTGGCCGGAACGGCCGGAGCCCCTCACATAGCCCTGCGATATCCCCGCGCCTCGTTCCTCAGCAGATGCCTGATATGAGCCAGCAGAACAGTTATACACTCGCAAGCAATGGTTTCGTCGGCGGCGCGGCCTATGGCATGCAGGCTCAAGAAGCTTTCCCACAACTGCCGCAGACCGGAGTTGTTGGTGATATGACCCAGCAGCAGCAGGCACCGCAGATGGTGCCACCGGCCATCAATATCGACTACGCGCCGACCGCTGTCAGAAACGGCTTCGACAGCCGACCGTCCATGGATACGGATGCTTTGACTCCGCCAGAACGAGGTATGTCTTCTTAGTTGTGCGGCGTTCTTCCTGTTCCTAACGTGACCAGCAGGCCGGCCGCGATCGCGTCCACGGGCGGTCACTGATCCTTACAACACCGGTAGCACTACCCTTAACAGGCAGCCTCCATCTGCTTCGCTATCCCCTCACCTCGGCGCAGAGCTGTCGCCAGCGAGGTCGGACTCGTCACGCTCATTATCTCCGCTTGACCGTCAGGCGGCGTCGCCCAATAGAAGGCGGCAGTCGACCTCTGCCGTTCCCAACAATGTCATTGCCTTGCGACTGGTTGAACCTGAGCTCGGCGGCATTCAACAGGCAGATGGTTCGCAAGGCCCGAAACGTGTGCAGAAGCACCCTGCGACGTTCCAGTGTACCCTGTGCCCGAAGCGGTTCACTCGCGCTTACAATCTCCGGTCACATCTGCGCACCCACACCGACGAGCGACCGTTCGTCTGCACGGTCTGTGGCAAGGCTTTCGCGCGCCAGCACGACCGGAAACGCCATGAGGGTCTGCATTCGGGTGAGAAGAAGTTCGTCTGCAAAGGTGACCTCAAGGCCGGCGGCCAGTGGGGCTGTGGCCGGCGCTTTGCCCGCGCGGACGCACTCGGTAGGCATTTCCGCTCCGAGGCGGGCCGCATTTGCATTAAGCCCCTGCTCGACGAGGAATTGCTGGAGCGGCAGCGGATCTGGGGTGAGCAGCATCTGGCGCAGCAGCAGGCTGCTGCCGCGCAGCAGATGGCCATGGGCGGCATGATGGCGCCTCCTGGCATGGACGCTGCTGGCTACCCCATGGACGCTGCGGGCAATTACATGCTGCCCCAGGCGTTGCTGACGCAGTACCCTGCCCTGGCCACCATGAATTGGGGCCAGACGGGAATGGGCGACGGTGGCGGCAGCGGCATGGAAGATGAGCTGAGCGGCCGGTCGAGCTTTGATGCTAGTGACTATGGAGACGATGACGAAGGTGGTTATGTCTCCGGCCCTGGAACCGGCTTCGGTCAAGGGGGCATGAATGAAGGCTTTGGCGAGATGGGGTACGCGAGTGACTATGGTGGTCGCTGAGCGGCACACCATGCTTGCGTGGCCCCTTCTCGTCTTGCTTTCCTTTCCGATGTCCTGTCTGAGCGCTGTGCTTTCGGTCTGGCGTCAGTTTTCTGTTTGGGTTTGGTGATCTGGCCGATTCTTTTTTTCTGGATACATCACTGCGAGAACCTTCATCTTTTAGTCGGACATTCTCTTTGGCGGCTTACATGTATACGGTTTTTATATCGGGTGTGGGCGGCACTCACACAACCTGCGCGTTTTTGTTCGCATGGCCTCTGCTTCCAACATGATGTTGGCTCTCGTCTGGCTTCTTTACGACTCTGTTGGGATCGGGTTTATCGGCTTGTCGCGGGCAAATCTTCGTCATGCCTGACGCGCGGATTGGGACGCGGAGAGCTTGAGTCCACATAGATCGTCTTGCTTTCTCTGCTTATAGATACCAAATGCAGTCTACTCTTTTATGTTCTGGTCAACTTTATGTTCTTTCCTCGTCAAATATCGCGATTACCAGACCCAGTTACCGAAATATAATTGCAGGATAATATACCGCCTAGCCACAGAGTCAATGCGATAGACTGCCTGACACCATAGGCACTATTCGGCGCGACGACACGAGTTGCGTAAATGTCATCATGAGTCTAAAAAGTCGTAGATACAGTTTGAACTACCCAGTAACGGCGGCCATACTAACGCGAAAACCATCGCTTCCAAAATACCCAAAGTTCATCGCAAATCACAGACCGAGGGTATCTCCCACAAGCCAAAAAGAAAGCAGATCAACCGTCAAACCCATGTATCGCTCCTCACCAACAAGCGTTGTGGATACCCACCTGTGAGGAGGAGCATCCACCCATATCATCACCGTCACTTCTCGGCCGGTGCTGCCCTACGCGTGGCTCTCACTTTCCGAGACCTGCGGCGACGGCCACCGCTCCTTGCCGCTCGTCCTGACCATCTCGTCGATCATCCGC
Organism: Pleurostoma richardsiae; assembly: GCA_030052745.1. Lineage (NCBI taxonomy): Eukaryota > Fungi > Ascomycota > Sordariomycetes > Calosphaeriales > Pleurostomataceae > Pleurostoma > Pleurostoma richardsiae. The sequence goes on from JANBVO010000045.1 coordinate 181,633, forward strand.
CGGCAGATGTCCCTGTGCGCCGTCTCCAGGCTCTTAGCCACGAACCCCTTCATCCACGACGCGCACTCCAGCGTCGCGGTCTCGACGAGCTCCCAGTCCCCGGCGCCGGGGCTGACCACCTCCTCCTCCCCCTCCGCGCTGGGCCGCCGGCGCACCACCTCGTAGGTGCTCCAGACGCGCACGCCGCCCTGCGCGTCGGCGCGGCACCGCACGCCCGTGTCGAAGCTCTGGAACACGGCAGGGACCCGAACGTCCTTGGAGCAGACGGCGGCGAGCCGGCTGCCGCCGCCGCCGACGAGGCCGCTGGGGAGGAGGACGATGCGCTCCGTGACCTCGTAGGCGGCGAGGCGGCGGCCGGTGTCGGTGAAGAACGGGTCGTCGACGAGGTCGGCGAGCGGCACGGGCCGCCGCCGGAAGCGCACGAGGTACGGGTGGGGCGTGATTAGGGGCTCGTAAGCGTGGAGGCGCTCCAAGACGAGATCCGGGGAGAGGTAGGAGGGAAGCGGGAAGTGGAGCGTCAGGGTGTGGGTTGCGCGCATGGCTTGTGAGAAATGGGGATGTTCACCCCGACGTGGCAATATGTTTCTTCCCGGAGGACCAGGGGTGTTCGGAGGATGTGCCAAGGGAGATACAGGTGAGGCTTTCGCTTGGCGGCTCGGATGCTGAGAGGAAAGTTCGGATGATGGATAGCCTTTGTCGCGTATGATCTACAGGCGTGCGCCTTGCACCCGAAGGCGAGTTGAAGCAAGCCAATGAGAATAGCCAGCTGGCATGGAACTTCCCCGAAGGAAGGCGAGGGAGGCTAGGAGACAGCTAAAGATATAGGTGAACAACGAGCCGAACTGCTCGTCAGACCTGCTCGAGGGAACAAAGGAAGACAAATAAAGAACCAAGGCACGCTCAGCTCTCGAGGCTGGCAGTGATCTGCTCTAAACATAATCACAGAACGCAGGATGAGAAAATAGCCACTCCTTCGGCCGACCGCTCGGTGGCTCAGGGGGGCGGCGTTTCAGTGATGCTCCTGTGTGTCGGTGCAGCTGCATTCATCTCCCCAATCCATCAGCACAACCCCGCGACAACCTTGCGACTTGGCCACCTGCAACATTCGCGGCAACTGGCTGTTATTTCTCTTCAGCAACGACGTGGCTACCGTTTCGAAACAATATCTTCGCCCTACCCCAGAATGAGAGAGGCTACAGTTCTGTCTCTCATCCAGACTCAGAATGGTTGTTCCAGCTGCGGTGGGCGGAGCTGAGAGATGTGTCAGCGCTGAAACAGTTTTTGATCCTAATTTTGTCACCCCTCGCGCGGAGCCGGCGAGGCGGAGCTCCGCCCCAAAATCCGGTGGCTTGGACGGCGGGACATGGGATGAAAGACGGGGAACCATCAGAAAGTCATGTGCAGGCGCACGCGAGATGTCTTCGGTGAATGGGTAAGGTAAGCTGTCTTGGGCGAGATAAGGTAAGGGAGCTAAGGTAGGGCCCGGACTTGCGAGGCATGAAGCCGCGTGCGTGACGCACACACGAGGATGCGAGGACGAGGTCCCTGGTCCTAGCAAGCGTCCGTTTCGGCTGCGACGTGCTGCTGCTTTGCTCGGGCAGATGCACCGGCAGGCACCGCAAGGCTGAACGGGGACAGATTGATGCGCGACATGCGTCGGTCCATTGAATGGCTTTCTATTCCCCTTCGGAACTCTAGATAATCAGTTACTGATGAACTAGCGGTCAGGGACCTCAAAGCTTCATCTCTTCGAGATGGCGTCGAGTGAATTGCACCGTGCGCTCTCTCTCCGGCCTCTTCTGGGACGCAGATCCCGGCAGAGTTTTACCAATTGATCCCACTTCAGGCCTTACCGCCCTCTCTTCGTCAACAAGCCAGAGCCTCAGACCGCGGGAGTCGGGCAAAAGAGGACAGCAGGGCGAAGGGAAGACTCGGGGAGTCTCCACCATGGTCTGGCTGGTGCGGATCCAGCAGACTTCTGCTGGCAAATGCATCACTGCCTTGTCTGGAACCAGCGTCTAGTGCTCATGTCCAGTACACTCCGGTAACACAAACCAAAAGGCACGAATGCAAGGCAGAAGCGCATGAATTATGGCGGATGGTCCCCTGTAGCAGCAGCGAACGGCGCAGCAGAAATTTTCGTCTCGTCGCATCGAGGTTGGCAGTTCCCCAGTCATTGCGTCGCGAACCGCGGCGTTGTGAGGGTCTCGATGAAGCGGTGAAGGAGGAACCATGCCTGTTTAGGGTGAGCGTTAGGACATCCCCACCGATTCGCGCGGCGGGAAGGAAAGAGAGTTGGCTGGCAGATGCAGCGAGGGCAGACAGGCTTCCGTCTTGCAGGCGTCGATGCCTGCGCTTCTGCAGGCTTTAGCTCAAGCTTGCAGGTTATCAGGGGGGTGGACGGATAGAATCAGTACATCGGCTGTTATGCAGCACGACAGACCTACACTGGAACACGGGCGCATGCTGTCCGTCGAGTCTTCATCTGAATTAGACGGGAAGTTGGAACGTTGCCAAGGAGTCAGATATGTTGGGGGCCTTTCCCATCCGGGGCGTTGTGCTGCTTACGCCATGTCGTTCAGAATGGGAATCTGAATGCGATGACGGTACAAGGACCGGAGGGGGGACCCTTGGACACGACGACACCTGCGGAGCCCGCATCTGGCATACAGCAGCAGATGGGCCTAGCGGGCAACGTGTGCTGCTCTGCTTGACAGGATGCATGTACAAAACACCTTGCTAGAGGCGCATCGCTGCCCAGCGTGCAATGTAGCCGTAACTCGCCCGTATGTGCGCAAGGCAACGTCTCTATGAAAACACTATACGCGGCGGCGCGTAGCCCTGTCAGTGACGGAGCCCGACACGCACCGCGACCTCGCGAAAACCACCCTCTCAGAATCCCTGCGATCTGCGCCCGGGGAAAAGAAGAGGGACAGTCCCCTGTGGTAGAACGAGATGATAAGGCATCGCGGGCCAGAGATATAGCGCATCAGTGGGACGGAGATAGCAAGTGCTAGTCTCTTTACCGTGTCACAACGGCACTTCTCCATACTCTCGTCGCGTCAGCCAGTCCATTCTGATCCCGGCAGCCGTCGGAAGCACAGGCAAGTGCTGGATAAGGGCACGAGCAGGGGATGTGATACACAGGCAAGTTTTCGGTCGCACCCCTCCTTTTTTTTTCTCCCCTGCCGTCCCCAGCGCACGCCACTGGCTGATCGAGGCAGGATAAGTGAAGAAGAGGGAGGGCAAGATAATGGCCTGTCTCAGATGTGACGAGGATATCACGGTCTGCTGCCACTTAGCGAGCAGATCTGCCGGGCAGGCTAAGGAAAGAAGATGGAGGGTGGGAAAGGTCAGCAGGCAATGGGGAGACAGGCATGGAAGCAGAATCCGGACCGTCAGTAGTGTACTGTAGTCTGGGCCGCTCTCCCTTCTCTTCCCCTCCTCCGTTCCATTCCTTCGAGGGCGCGTGTGTACGGCGATCCACGTCCGGGAAGAAAGCACACCACGACAGACAAGGCTTGAAGGGCCGAGCGAGGTACCTGCTCGGACGCGACGAGTTGGGCGTCAACACAGGTACCCTCTTTGCCGTATGGATCCAAACAGTGCGCGTAGGTATGCAGGGCTCCTCGCGCAGCGAATCTGCACGCGTGTAATCCGTAAGGAAGCCATGAGTGGGTTTCCTTTTTTCTCTTTTGGGTTGACGGGATTCCCATGTGGATGCGGGTGGGAGGAGCCCGGGATGGGGACAAAGTGACAGTGAGAGAGAGAGAGGGTGGCTCTAACGGGAACAGTGCGGGCCAATGACGGCTGTTCCCAGCCATCCAGCAAACAAGAGCCAAATCAATGCGCTGCTCTTCCTCCCTTCAATTCGCTCCTTCTTCTCCAAGGACTCCTTTCCTTTCTCGCCTTGTATCTCGCTCCTTCCTTCTGCCAGAGAGCAAAAAGGGGAAGAGGAGGGAAAGAACGAATCAACAGCGAGCAGCGACAAAGGAAAGAACGACGCAGAGGAGAAGGGAAGCGACGACCAAGAATCAACTGTTGTCTGTACGATACCTTCCTGGTGCAGAGAGTACAGTTTCCCGAATTTGCGGTACGTACAGTACGAGGACTTTTTGCTGCCACTGCTTGTATCGATCAGTCCGTCACTTGCCCCGTCTCGTCTCGTCTCGTTCCGTCCCGCCGTCAATTCCCATCCACGGCGGCTGCTCGCCTGCTCCGTCGTGCAATTTTGGATGAAATATCTCGTCTGGACGTCAAACGACCAGTCTTGTTGTCTACCTATCTGTCGCCCTATTCCTGTCTCTGTGTCTATCTTGTTTGTCCCAATACTTCGCTGCAGGAGAAGGGGCCAGTCGTGTGCCTGGTCGCACTGCCTTTTTTCTCCGTTCACCAATCCCGTCATACAGCTTCACCCATCTGGAGATCCGGCCGACTTATTGGTCCCATCTCGCAGCCATCCCTCGCCCTCCTTGCATGAGGACACCATTTTCCGGGACCAAACAGAGAAATCTGCTTACACCGAAAAAGGGGCGAAAATATAGGAAAGCGAGTTGACCGCCTAGGCTCCCTTCGCTCGCTCAATTCGCACGATATCCTCGAATATTTCGGGCTGAAACACCAGGCTCCTGTTTTGTCCGATTCCACCGCGCGCGCAACCCGTCTCCCTCGCTCTACCCGATTCCTGGCTGCACGCCTCGCATCGCCGGTACCCCCCGAAGCAAGCGCCCATGAGTTTGACCGCCGAGACGCACTACCGCACCGTCAGCCCGTCGTCAATTTCTCAAGATGGCCGCGGCAGAGGTCTTGGTGCCCGCAGGCGGAGCTGCATATGGTTGGCAAACGACCCGGCTTTCGACGAGGACGATTGGCTGGGATGAGGTGGCCGAGAGAAGGCGACGCCTGGGCTGCCTGCCGCAGCTGGAGCTGCGACGGAGACTAAACCTCGTTGCCGAGGCGTGGGTTGAGCTACGAAGTAAACAGGTGAGTTTACTGTAGCGCGGATTGTCCCTGAGGCTGCGGTCTGCCATTCGGGCCTGTTGCGACCCTCCTGAGCGTCCCGACCCGCGATTTTAGTCTGGTCCGGAGAACAAAGAAACCTCGTGGCCGGCTTCAAGAGTGGTGACGTGACAAGGATCACGACGGCCGTAACCGCCGGCCACGAATGCGGCGTGGCTCTTATTACCAAATACTGTTGCTGACCAGAGTTTCCCCTACAGGCTTCACCACGCTGCAAGTCGCACCCGAAACCCCTCATCGTCCCCGACTTCTGCTCCCCAAGATGGTCACGATCTCGGCGTGGACGCGCCACCACGTCATCCTCGCCCATTGGCGGCCTCGACTACGATCCCGAATGGTCGGAGCACCTACCTGACCCCGCTGAGACGAACGGAGCCGCACAGCGACGCCTACCCGACTCGGCTGGGTCAGATAACATCTCGCCGGCCTCTTCTGCTTCAGATGCCCAGGAAGGATCGGGAAGAAAGAAGACAGACGAGGATTTGCTCGCTGATCCGAGCGCACACTTGTCTGTCGACTTGAATTCCGAGGATGGCTTCCTGCAGGCTGCGAAGAAGAAGAAGAAGAACCAGGCGGCTGCCAATAAATGGTTCGATGATGATGACGGTGACAAAAAGGAGAATGGCGATGGCGGTGGAGACGGTGGTGGTGGTGACGGCAGCAAAGACGCCGGTGGTGATTCTGGCGCTGGCGCGAATGGTGATGCTGGCGGAAACTCGAACGGCGATGGCGGCGATGACAACAACGGTGGCGAGGCGAACCCCGACGACGAGTGGGGTGCTTTCACTGCCGTGGGCGGCAAGAAGAAGAAGAAGGGGAAAAACGCAGCCGCTGCTGAGGAATCCAAGGCCGACGAAAAGAAGGATGACAAACATGACGAGGGTGCGCCGAGCATACCCTCGTCTGGGATGGACGCCTTCCATGAGATCAAATTAGATGATACAGGGCCGTCGCTCGATTTGAACTTTGGGTCGGCTTCTGCTGCCGAAACGAAGCCGTCCTCAGGCTTCGGAGCATGGGGCTCGAGTTGGAACACAGGATCCTGGGGCTGGGGAGGCGCAAAGACAGCCGCCCCGGCCGAAACCGAGACAAAGCCCGAAGAAGACAAGGCCAAAGAAGAGATTGACACTAACCCATGGTCGATCAACCGACCTAAGCCCAAGAAGAAGACGAAGCAGACCTTCAGCTTCGGTGCCTTCGACGAGATTGCGGAGAATGAGGAAGAGCCCAACGTAGCTGACGAGAAGAAGGACGAGGAGGAAAAGCTGAATGACGATGATGGCTTTACCTGGGGCACCGCGACGTCCAAGAAGGACAAGAAGAAGAAGAAGAACAGCATGTGGGATCCCGAGCCCGAAGAGGAGAAGAAAGAGGACCCCCCAGCTGAAGACACCGCCGCAGCGGCGCCGCCTGAGGATGATTGGTTCACTCCCATCGCGAAGAAAGACAAGAAGAAGAAGAAAGGCGCCGCCACTGCCGTAGAAGAGCCCAAGGTCGAAGAGAAGCCTGCCGACCCGGAGCCGGAACCCCCGGCGCCTGAACCTGCTGATGACTTCTGGGGGACTGTCACCACGAAGAAAGACAAGAAGAAGAAGAAGGGCGCAGCCGCTATCGAGACTGTCGAAGAGAAGAAGGAACCAGAGCCGGAGCCGCCTGCCGAACCTGAGCCCAAGGAGGAAGCCGACGACATGTGGGACACGTGGGGCACAGGCAAGAAGAACAAGAAGAAGAAGAAGGGCGTTGTCGAGGATCCAGTTGAGGAACCGCCTAAAGAACCGGAGCCGGAGCCGGCTCCCGCAGACGATGTATGGGGTTGGGCCACCACGTCGAAGAAGGACAAGAAGAAGAAAGGTAAGAATGCCGTAGCTGACGAACCACCGCCGCCCCCCGAGCCTGTAGTCGAGGAGGCACCACCCGAACCCGAGCCCGAGCCTGAGACAAAGGACGCCGACGACTGGTGGGCCCCGGTATCTAAGAAGGACAAGAAGAAGAAGAAAGGCGCCGCTGCTGTTGTTGAAGAGCCCCCTCCCCCACCCCCGGTCGAAGAGAAGAAGGAAGAAGAGGATGACTGGGGAATGTTCACCTCCAAGAAGGACAAGAAAAAGAAGAAGGCTGGCCTCGCTGAGGAAGTCGCCTCTGAGCCGCCACTAGAAGAGAAAAAGGAGGAAGAGGAGGAAAAGAAGGATGATTTCGACTTCGGCTGGGGCACGGCGACTTCCAAGAAGGACAAGAAGAAGAAGGGCAAGAACACTATCGACGAGACACCCAAGGAGCCGGACCCGCCACCCGCTGACCCAGAGCCGGAGAAGAAGGAGGAAGAAGACGAGTTCTGGTCTACTTTCGGCTCAAAGAAAGACAAGAAGAAGAAGAAGGCAGATGCTGCCAAGTCTGCCCAGGAGGTCCTGGAGAACTTAGAGACGCCGGAGCCCGATCCTTACGCGGATGTTCCCGAGTCAGAGAGGAAGAACGCCGCTGACGACACCTGGCCATCCTTCGTAGAGGTCAAGAAGGACAAAAAGGGCAAGAAGGGCAAAGTCGTCGAAGAGCCCGTCCCTGAGCCCGAGCCCGAGCCTGTTGTCGAGACTAAGGTCGAAGACAACGACTGGCTGAGTTGGGGAACGTCCAAGAAGGACAAGAAGAAGAAGAAGAATGCCATTATTGCCGAACCAGAGCCTGTTAAGGAACCGGAGCCAGAGCCTGAACCGGAAGTGAAGGCGGATGACGATGACTTCTGGTCCACATTCGGCACCAAAAAGGACAAGAAAAAGAAAGGCAAGAAGGACATTGAGGAAGAGCCTCCAAAGGAGGAGGCCAAGCCTGAGCCCGAGCCTGAGCCCGAGGATATGTGGTCCACAAGCTTTTCCAAGAAGGACAAGAAAAAGAAGAAGGGTGCTGTCGAAGAAGTCAAGGAGGAACCTGCTCCCGAACCAGAGCCGGCCCCTACAGTGGAAGACAGCAGCAGCATGTGGGACACATGGGGCACCTCCAAGAAAGACAAGAAGAAGAAGAAGAAGGATGCTGACGCCTTGATCGAGCTCGAGAAAGAGGAGAAGGCTGCTGAGATCCTTCCTACTATTCCTGAGCCAGACAACAATGACGAAGACTACTTCGGTCACTGGGGTTCGAGCAAGAAGGACAAGAAGAAGAACAAAGCCGACGAGACTTTTGATAACAGCGCGAAGTCCCTCAAACCAGATGCCATCGAGGAGCCGGCCGCAGATGACATCTGGGGCTTTACCAGCTCGTCCAAGAAAAAGAAGGACAAGGCCAGCAAGAACGCCCCGGTCGAAGTAGAAGACACGACCTTCGGGTCTGTCAAACCCGACTCGGTTGAGGAGACCAAGGTGGACGACAACGAGTGGGGCTGGGGTCTCACCAGCAGTAGCAAGAAGAAGAAGGACAAAAAGTCAAGCAAGAATGCTGACGCATCTGAGCCCCCACCACCAGCGCCGACTCCACCAAGCATGGACCTCACCGAGCCGGAAACCGAACCCGTCGCCAACATCTGGGGCGAGGAGGCGGACAACTCTCTGACTCTGACCAAGTCTAAGTCCAAGGACAAGGAGGACAAGAAGAAGAGCAAAGAGAAGGAGCCCAAGCTCAGCAAGAAGGAGCTGGAGAAGCTCGAAAAAGAGAAGAAGAAGGCTGAGAAAGAACAGAAAGCTAAGGAAGCCAAAGAAGCCAAAGAGGCAGAAGAGCGCGCCAAGAAGGAGGAGGAGGAGCGTCTCGCCCGCGAAGCAGAGGAAGCCGCCCAGCGCGAGGCTGAAGAGAAGGCTCGCCTGGAAGCTGAGGAGCAGGAGCGCAAGGAGGCCGAGGCGGCAGCAATCGCCGAGGAGGACGCGGAGCTTGCGAAGCTACAGGCCAAGAAGGACAAGGGCCGGAAGCTCACCAAAAAGGAGCAGGAGAAGTTTGACCGACTCACCGAGGGCGCCAACGCGCGGGCCGATGAACAGGCCGCGAAGAAAGAGGAGGAAGAGCGGCTGGCCCGCGAGGCCGAAGAGGCCGCTGCGGCGGAGCAGGCGCGTCGGGAGGCGGAGGAAGCCGAGGCCGAGGCCAGCAAGAAGAAGTCCAAGGATAAGAAAAGCAGCAGCTCTAAGGACAAGGCGTCGTCGTCTTCGTCCTCGTCCAAGTCGAAGGATAAGGACAAGGAGAAAGAAAAAGACAAAGACAAGAAGTCGTCCAAGTCCAAGCGCAACGACATCGACGACCTCGACGGCATCGAGCTGGCCCCGGAGGAGGTGGAGGAGCTCCTTGCGGAGCCGTCCCCCACAGCCCGTGCTGCTGCTAATAATAACAAAGCCGCAGCTGCAGATGCATTCAGTTTCTGGGGTGCATCCAAGAAGAGCGCTAGCACCAAAACGGCCAAGGGCTCCTCGCCTGGGGAGATTAAAGCTGCTGAGTCATCCGGGCTTCGAGAAGCTACGGGCGGCGGTAGCGCCGCCGCCGCCGCGGTCAGGGATGCCTGGAAGGACACGCCATCCAAAACAGAGGCCAGAGATGGCAGCAGCATGAAGACCAAGAAGGCCGTGGGAGGCAAGATTGCTGACCGGCTGAAGGCGTTTGAGTCATCGTACCTCCCTGGCGACTCTGCATATGCAGCTGCTGCAGCTGACCTTGCCCCCCCTCCACCACCACCTGCTGTGGCGCCACCATCATCGAGGGACGATAAGAAAAGGGCCAGCTCCAAGAAGGCTGCAAAGACCGGCGGTCTTCCCGGCAGCTTCCCCGTCGACGAAGACGACGACGACCACGAAATCATCGACATCGTCGACATGGCTGCTGAGAAGAAGAGCAAGAAGAGCAGCAAGAAGTCGTCGTCCAAGGCCAAGGGTCTCGCAGACGGCGCTGTCCCCGTCCCGCCCCCGCCGCCTGCCGTGCCTGACGCGCCGCTGACGCCGCCCTCCGAGTCGAAGAAGGAAAGCAAGAAAGACAGACCCAAGATCAACCGCGAGGGCTCGAGCTGGGGCATGTGGACAGCCACTCCGCGCGACGGTCGGGAGAAGGAGAAGAAGTCGTCCTCATCCAAGTCTAAGGCGGAGGATGAGCCGAGAAGAGAGAAGAAGTCGCGGTCAGCCGACAAGGAAGAGAAGTCGTCTTCGAGAGGCTCCTCCTCTGATAAGGAAAAGGTGGAGCGCATCAAGGACGACAAGCGCGCTCGCATCACAAGCATCTTCGCGAGCACGCCGCCCATGTCGCGCTCGATGTCGACGCGCGAGAAGAGACAAAGCGTCAGCGGCCGATCATCGCGCAGGCATTCCGTTGACATATCGCATGGCCTCGCCTCGCCGCCACCAGAAGACGCGCCTGAGATGAGCGCGAAGGCTGCCAAGATCCTCGGCGTCGGTGTCGGCGCCGGCATCCAGAAGTCGAGCAGCAAGCGCAGCAAGAAACCTGCAGCCGATGAGGACGACGACATCGTCATGGTTGGTGTTGCGGACGCTCAACCCATTGCGGACAAATCGGAGCGCCGCAGATCAAAGGTAGACAGCGATTCAGCGACTCCTCTATCGCCGCATCGTCAGGCAGACCATGCTAACCTGCGCGTGAAACAGCAATATCATCGGGACGATGACATCGTCATGATCGATGCCGGAGATGCCACGCCGACCCCCCTCCGACGCTCCAATACCAGCGCCTCCACCAAGAAGGGCTTCTCCGGCCTCTTCGGTGGGCTTCTCTCGACACCCCGCTCCGAGCAGCGTCCTGAACCGCGGCGGCGCAGCACATACCATACTACAGATGACGAGGGCGGCAAACACGGTCCAGACGATGCTGTGATGGTAGACGCGGATGCTGACGCGGACCAGGAGGCGCGCCGAGCTGCTCGTCGTGCCCGCCGTGCCGAGAAAGAGGCCGCCGAGAAGGCCGCCGAGAAGGCCGCCGAAGAAGCGCGTCGCGCGAAGGGTGAAGCTCGCCGCGAGCGCCGCCGGAAACACGAGGAGGAAGCTGAGGCGCAGCGGCAGGCGGAGAAAGACTCCCGCCGCGCTGAGCGTCGCGCCGCTCGTGCCCGAGAAGAGGCCGAACGCAAGGCTGCCGAGGAGAAGGATGCTGCGCGCGAGGAACGTCGTAGACACAGGCGCTCCAAGCAAGAGCCAGAGGCTGAGCAGGGGGTTGAAGATGCTGATGCAGAGGCACCTCGTGCCGACCGTGCTCGGCGTCACGAGCGCCGCCGGTCGCATGTCGTCGAGGCCAGTGATCGAGAGCGCGAAGATGACGAGGAGCGACGCAGACGTCGTGCCGAGCGCCGCGCGGCCCGCGAGGGCGCCGAAGGGAAGACTCCTAGTAGTCGTCGCCGGTCCGAGCAGGTCGATGATTTCGTGTATCCGCGGAAGTCATCGTCGCGGCCTCACCATTTGACCGACGACGAGGAGCGGGCAGCCCAGAAGAAGGCCGGGTGGCCGCACTCGGGCACATCGTCGTGGGTCAAAGACCACAGCGACGCGCCGCCGCCGCCTACCGAAGGGGCGGGGCAGGCCGCCGAGGCATCAGGTGCCGGCGACGACGACGAGGCGGCGCGGCGAGAGCGGCGACGGCAGAGGCGGCGGTCCAAGTTCGAGGACGGCGCCGTCGACGCGGCTGCCGCAGAGGATGAGCAGCGACGGCGGCGGCACAGGCGCGAGGAGCGCGAAAGGGAACGTGAGAGGGCGCAGGACCACCACCACCGCAAGGCGGGGTCGGAGGGGAGCGACGAGCGCCGAAACAGGGAGAGCAGGCGGGGCTCGGTGTTCATGGACACGACACCGAGGAGCAGCTGGTGGAAGAAACTGACCGGGAACTGAGGATTGACCCGTATGTCTTGATGATTTATATCGTAATGGGCTATGACGAGCGAGCGAGCGTTTGGCTTTCCCTGACAGAGAGGGGATGGGTATACCTGTTGTGCAGTCCGTGCCGCTGTTACTGTTACTGTTGTTGTTATTTTATTACGGTGCATGGATGGGCAAAAGCGGCAGCGACATATATATCATATAGGTTCCAGGTTCCTTGTCTTGTTCCTGTTGATTGGTTGGGTATCATGCGGGTTTGCTTCCTGCTGCTTTCCATCTATCGTCTTCCCTCCTCAGCGCGGGGGCAAGGACGTGGCTTTCCTGGGTTGGTTGGATGACAGTGTCGATCTATCTTCCCGCGGGCCACATGGTCTGTGGTTTGTGGAGTATCTGTGTCGTTTACAGCGTATATATACCCTCATTCCGTCAATCACATCGCTCTTTTGCCTCACGGTCTTATTCTTTGCTCTCGTGCTGTATCTTGAGAAAGGAGGGTGATTGATTGGTTGCCTGGTTCCTTGCTTTGACTGTCTTCACCCGTTCTTAGGGATATTCAACCGCGAGTCAAAGGAACAACGTACAGCTACCGTCCTCCATTTAAACATTTTCTAACGTACCCCTGCGCCCCAGTAGGAGATCTCTCAAGAGGGGTGACCTACCAATAGCGGCGTCTGTACGGCTTCTCTCATCTACATGCGCTCCCAACCCTCTTTAGCCATCGAGGGTAGTAGGCTTCCGTAACTAGTCAACCCTTTCGAGGAGTTACGCCTTTAAGGCTCGTAGGGAGCTCGTGCGATTCAGAGACTACAACCGTGGGTAGCTCAGGTCAAACTCGTCTTCAAATTCGTAACGTAGTCGTACGCGTCTCCACGTTAGCTGTGTCCTGTCTTCTCCATGGAGAGACGCGTTATTTAGTAAAAGAAAAAGGAAAAAAAGGACATAATCGATGATAAGATATACCTGTTGACAAACAGGGCTTCTAAACTTCTGCAGAGAGGAACAGAGAGAGATTTCTAGGTAACTCCAGCGTGGAGGTGCAAAGATCGACTTCATCACCCCTAATTTCTTTCGGCCTGTTGCTGACATATATATGTATAATAGATAGCTCAGTTGACTCCAATAGAAGCCGTGAAAGAGTCTACGTGCAGTTGCAACAACCATCAGACATATTAAGTACGTCACGCCGGATCCATCGTTTTGGCGTATGTGAGTCCGCGACGTGGGCGGTCGGTTGTGAGAGGCGGTTGGCTACCAGCCCCCCTGACATTCATCTACTTCAATTGGATGTATAAAGATACCTAGGATATGGATAAGGGGGCCAGCTTGAAACAGTTTTCACAGCTGCGGTATTTTGACGGGCTGAGTTGGTCTTCTGTTGATCCTATGCGGTTGTAAACCTGTTTTTCTCGCACCAAGTACGCCTGTCTATGTCAAGCTTGAGGTTGTGCGTCTGTGACAGGCTCCAACGCTCACTGCAACGGCAAATCGCCCGAAGCTCTCTCGAGATCACCCAGTTGCTGATGTCTTCCGCGGTTCCGCAACTATGCCCGTTTCAGTTCCTACTCCGTAAATGGAAACCTCGAAGTCTCCGCAAGCATGCAGCATGTCAAAGAAGACATTAGTTCCCGTAATAATAGTCGCTAGTTACGGACTGCTCCTGCACTAGTCATCACCACTCGTAATAACCACGTTGCCTCTCTCGGTGTTGGTAAAGGGGCCAGCCCGAGCATGCCCTTTGCGAGATAGCGGGTCTCATTTCGTTGAGTTGGTGCTCGGACCTCTTTTTGGCGAAGCCTTCCGGAAGTCGAGTTTGGTTGAAGGCGGTCCGGCGCGCCAACTTTGGAAGGGCAATTATGGCGAGGAAAGCACAGACCTGGGTAAGATGAACACGAAGATGATGAAGGTTCTTGTATCTTTTGCTTCACAACGTCAAGGTTAGTGGCTCTAATAGTTTATAGTGGAGGAGTTGAGTGACGCCTTGGAAGTTGAGCTGCCACAGCATTATCATAAGTTCATAATTATTATATCCGGTTACGTTTGTTGGAAAGAATGCTAGCAATTGCGTAGCGGATATAGACAAAGAGAGAAAAAGAGACTTCGCATAGAGAATTATCGTCTCTAAGACGAAAGGCTACTGAGAGGCCTTTATGGATATACAATAACTCAAGAAAATGAAAGGGGATATACTAAAGGCGACCTGTGTACTGTGTCCTCCTTTCCTCGTAGACCGTAGTTAAACATTGTGCTTCCCATAGACGCATAACAACCTGCCCTCAACACCACTGCCCCCCTATACAACCCCCCCCCCCCCCGACCTAGCTCTTCTTCAAATCCAGGAACGTCATGGTCGTCGTCGTGGTCTTCGTGATGCCTCCCCTGGCGTGCAGCCCGGCACGGTCGACGCTCTCGTCGCTCGACTTGGCATCCACCTCGGTCAGCACGGTCATGCCGTTGGGGCCACCCGTGCTCCTGCCGCCCATCTCGTATGCCTCTGCCACTCCGGCGTTGAAGGCGCGTTCGCTGCTCGTCTCGTCGGTGTCGCCGCCGCGCACTCCGCCGCGCCCGCTGCCCAGACTCTGCCAGTTGCTCTTGCTGCCCTTGATGGTGCCCTTGCCGTAGTACCCCGACCCGGAGGGCCCGCCGGTCTTGCGGGAGCCCTTGCCGTAGGTGCTGCCAAGGATGGTCTTGAACAGAGGCCGCAAGGTGGGCAGGCTTCCGGCGATGATGCCGATGTTGCACTCGACGACGGTCCAGATCGTGATGTTGCGCGAGTCCCACAGCCAGTCGCCCAGCTTGCCGTAGTTGACGAGGTAGCCGAGCTTGATAAAGCAGGCGGCGCAGGCGAAGACGCCGAGGCCCAGGATACCCATCAGGGTGATGCGTGTGCGGCGGTTGACGTTGAGGCCCCAGAGCATGGGCGTCGGGATGACGACGGCGAATAGCAGGTCCGTCATGATATTGAGGGCGAGGTTGGTGTAGGAGAGAGCCTGGAGCGTCCTCTGTGTCCAGCAGGTTCCCTTCACGGACCCGTCCCAGAGCATGCGGATATCGGTACATTGGAAGACGATGGTCTGGGTTTCAGGGGGTCAGTTACTGGACGTTGCGGGCAGGCGAAGGCGAAGATGCGAAAACAAACGATGCGTCAGGGGTGCGGACTTACAAAAAAGCAGCCCGTCGTATAGAAGGCCATGAAGCCCATGATGGAGATAATCAAGGTCTTGTAGAACTTGGTCGACGCAATGCGTAAAAGTGAAGAGCCGATGGACAGCTTGACGACGCAGATGGCGACGAGGTAAAGGGGCTGCGTAATGAAGTTGAGTTTCATGCCAATCATATAGACGGCCGGATCCACGTCTCCAATATGTCTGCCGGCACCGTGACTAACTTCGGCGATCACGATGCCCTGCCCTGCGACCGTGAGGGCCATGGCAAAGGACATGAAGGCATCCTGTGCGACACTGGTCAGCATTCGTCGTTGCAGAGGGGACACCAGATCTCAATGCCAGTGTCGCAAGGGATGCAGAAGACACACATCCCACCCGAAATTCTTGATCATCGCCAGCCGCACGTAGAGGCGAGCGCCCAAGGTGACCAGAGCCATTCCCGTGACGACCAGCGTCCCTGCCAGAATCGCGGGAGCCTCATCCTCGCTGGGATCTGAGACCAGATGTGTACCGTCTCCTGCTGCGGCCATGATCGTCCAGATATGCTTATCTCGCCCAGAAGACTAGAAGATGGAGACAGACGAGGGAGAGCAGGAGGAAGAAGAAAGGATCGGCAGCGGGGGGAGCGCCGGGGTGATGAATATCAAGGAGACGGCCCCGGAGCCGCTGTCCGGAGGCGACAGACGACGATGTCTCTTTCGGGTTTCCAGCCTCCTTGTGCGTCTGGCGCGTTGTCACAGCGCTCACAGACTCGTAGAGTGTTGCGAACGCTGCGCCGCAAGAGGCGAGAGGGGCTCCAAGAACCGATAACGCCTTCGCTCCAATCTCCACGATGCTCTCTTCTGGGTACCCCTGGACACGATTATGCAGTGTACCCCTTCGGCCCTTTCCCTGCTGTAACGATTTCTGCAGGTACAATGCTGGGCCAAGCAAGGTAGGGGCCCATACCCCTGGCGTATTACTGAATGGTTTGAGAAGACGGCGTGGTGGTGGCAACCGGCCTCGGAGGTTGCCCCTTATTCTCTCTACCTCCGCAGGGAGTCCCGCCGCAAGTGTCGTCCCCCTAGGATGGAAACTGTGGGTTTGTCCGGGTAGTTAGACAGCAGAGTTGCGTTCTCCGTCGTAAGTCGGCTAGACTTTCCAACAGTCTTCGAGTTCTTCCTGCGTCTCCACCAGCGTGTGAAAAGTTAGAGAATAAGCTTGCCTTTGGCAGGTTTCGTCCTCTTTTGCGTAGCTCTCTGTGTATGGGGATTCAGCTTCCTAAGCGGCAAAGAAGCCGGAATTGGCATCGCCCAAGAAGGAGATTCGGTCAACCGCATGTCCATGCCCTAGTGACCATGAAGGAGACTTTCGGGAGACGAGCCTTCACATTGCTTCCACGCTAGTGTATGCAATGAAGTACGCGCTACAGAGAAGCAGTGAAACTAGCCGGGCAAGCCACGGAAAAGCGGCCATGAAGTGAACCGGAGAAACAGGGTTGGCCTTGTCCCTGCAGCGGCGCCGCATTCAGTGCTTTTGCCTTCCTCTGCCCAAATACTGGGAATGTAGGGTGGCAGCTAGTGGCCTTGGCTGGCCAAGAGCTGAAACGGTTTGAGTAATAACCTCCGGCACTGGGGTCGCCGGCGACACTGACAGGTGGCGCCAGAACGGACAGTGCCCCCCAAGACGGCGGACTGGGGCCATCTATGCAGGACTAACACCAAACTTACACTTGAGTCCCGAAGGCTAAGGCCTAACTGGCACAAGGCTCTGATGAGCTTGTGAGCTTTGGCTTGCCAAGGAGAGACGAACTAGAGCTCAGGAGCGTCAAGTGTTGGGACAGTCCTGACCTTGGGCGTCCCTGTTGGAAGAGACAGGTATCTGCGAAGATCAGCTGATGTTCTCCGTACGCCGATGCCAGATGGCACATGTGGAGCCATCCTCGCCCAGATTATCTTGCAGGGCCTGGGAGGATGACAAGGGGAGACATCAGGGGGTCAAAAAGACGCAATGCGCGTGAAGCCTGCATGCCTGTCAAGTGGGAGGAGCCAGGACCAGAAACCGGGTAAGGACGGATACACGCTCCCGTTCTGAAGAGCGATAGCAGTGCGGTACAGTACCATCACAGTGTCGTTCACAAGAAGGGGGACAGGCTAGACAGGAGCTCGTGACGAAGGCCCGAAATAAAAGAAACTGGATAGAGTACCTGACTGGCTGTTGTACGTACTCAGTACCTGGATAGGTGAACTAGAGTACACTAAGACCCATTCACTGTGACCCAGCTCGGCCCGCAGAGTACCTAAAAGCAGTCTACTCTCCAAGTACACGTAGTCTCTCCCACTCTACAGAAGCTACGGAGCATTTCCGAGGCCCATCGCCCATGGTGGCTGGTGAGGAGGTAGACTATACCGAAGCGGTCCGAAGCAACGGTCGACGGTCCGCAAAGTCAAATGCTAATAGGCGGAGGCTGTCAAAGTCGGAGACGCGCTAGGCATTTAGGAAGAGAGGAAGTCACTTCCGAGTGGGGCCTCGCCACTCAGCTGTGCAGGCGCACGGCCGCGCTGGTCCCGCTCACGAAGCCTGACCTCGTAAAACCGAGGTTACGGTGCAGTTACTCCGTCCTCCGTACACACTACACAGAGTCCGGAAGTACTGGGCATGTAGTGACTACACAGTAGAGAAAACCGACGACGACGATGACAGCAGGAAAATTGGGCGGAGAATTCTCGTGCCCAGTAAAATTACCTGTTACGGAGTGCTCTCAGCTAAGGACCGGTCTGCACGGGTCTGTACTAGGCAGAGACTAGTAGGCCAAGCATGCTAGCAGACTAGCAGTGAAGATCCCCTGTTCTGCAGCATTGCAGGCATTCAAACAAACCCCTAAGGAGGAGAAGCCCTTGGAGCCCATCGTCGGGGACTCGGCACAAGGACCACCAAATCTGAGGATCTATTCCTGGCGAACAAGGATGAAGAGCAGCTCAGCTCCAATCTGGGGAGGGCCGTCGTGAGGGGTTGGTTAGAGC
Source organism: Pleurostoma richardsiae (assembly GCA_030052745.1). Lineage (NCBI taxonomy): Eukaryota > Fungi > Ascomycota > Sordariomycetes > Calosphaeriales > Pleurostomataceae > Pleurostoma > Pleurostoma richardsiae. The sequence goes on from JANBVO010000045.1 coordinate 199,585, forward strand.
TCTGGTCAGGGGGTTACTGAACGATTATACACGTATGTAACTACAGTATGGACACCGAGCCGCTCATGCGTATTTTGACCGCTCACTCTCACTCTCGTCGGTCCTCGGACCTTGGACATTGCTTCTAGCAGCCTTCGAGAACAGCCGCACAGACATACCGCGGACAGCTGTCAGGAGCGGAGACGGCCATAAGTCCAGGAAAAGAAAAGCGAGCCGGTGTAACCTGGGTAGGTAGGTAGGTACGCGGGTAGGACCGGTAAAAGGTCCCAGACCAGGCAGGTGTATATTGTACGTGAAGCCTGTAGCAGAATAGCGCATCGGTAACGTAACCTCGCCCACACTCCGGTGTGTATCCCACAGTCCGGCGTGTGTCTGTACATCCGTACTTCCCTGCCCCCGACGATAAACCCCTCAAAACAAGTGCGATCCGTCTCCGTCAAGCCAAGCAAGTTCGAGCACAACATAATAATAGAGTGGACGGGGGCAGACGGGGGCAAAGAGGTACGTCCGGGGTGACTTCCTGTACGTACTCGAGCACTGCGTAGTAGGTAGAGTAGTAGTAGGTACCTGATCTGATGTGGTGCAGTGCAGTGCTTTTTAGCGTGCGGCACGGGAGGAGCGGGGCGGGAGCGAGGTGGATCCCACCAATAAGCGTTGAGGATCCGTGACAAATCCACTCTCTGATTGGCCCAACTAGAGAAGCTTGCAGATAAGGTTCCTTGGGTGCCCTCGCCTAGCGCATTGTCAGAGCCCCCTTTAGCGCCGTTTACGCTTGGTAGATTTTTCCGGGGGTTCCACACTAGCACACTAGACCTTCACTAACACCAACCTAGTACCTTATTTCGTTGTCGACCTCTCCGCCCCTCTCACACGGTCATGTTATAGAGGTACACACACGTGAAGGAGACATGCCTCCCCCCTCGCGAGCTCAACCTCCTGTGGTACCCTTGGCACTCCGTCCCAACATACGCAGCCGGCCGTTCCGTTCATTACGGTCTTCTTGACCGGATCTAGATGCAGACAGGAGTGCTTCCCAAGTAACCCCCTCCCCTTGGCAAATATCCCACGTTGCCGGCGAAGCATGCAGGGCCAAGCGCCCCCTTGACTCGGGGGCCGTCGGACGGGCGCCGCCTACACGTGGGAGAGTGAAGGGGATCCAGATCCTGACATCTCATGCCATGCGGGCAGGCCAGCCCGTGGCCTCCCTGGGACCCATAGGAGCACCACGCGGCATCGCCACGAGGAGGAGCAGGCATCGCCGGCCGTGGCGACGCAATCCTAATATCGGCAACGCACCCATTCGGTCTCGACACGCCGCCGCTTAGTGCTCTGCTGGAATGGCATCTCCACAGCGAGGGCAGTCTGCTCCACTCTCGTGCCATTCCGGCCCTGCCAGTGCAGCCGGTCCGGCCAGGAGAGGAACACCAAGATGCAATAGTTCACGACTCCCGGTCTCTGCCCCAGAGCAATAGCCTCTCACTCCTTCGGCCGCGTAGGGGTCCGTAGGGGTCTCACTCGCTCGCTTCGCGGCTTCTCTGCTTCTATATATCTGAGACTGTCTTGGACGCCGCTCTCTCACCTCTTTCTGTTCTTTATCCCCCAAGCCTCCCTCGCCACGTGTGCTGGTTCCGGTTGCCCTCTTTTAATCTCCTCTTCCAATCGGTACTTGGGTGCTCGTTTCTCCATTCGTCGACATGCATGCAAAGTTCTTGACCATCCTGGCCGCCGCCTCTGCGGTGCTGGCCACACCGGTGCATGTCGTACCCCGGGACGATGCTAATGCAACCGACGTGCTTGCAAGCCTCGCGCAGTCTGCCTACGATGTAGCCGTCGATCAGGTCAACAGCACCACCAAGCGCAGTAGCTCATGCTCCCTGGCCAACATCCGCATTCGCAGGGAATGGTATGTCGCTTTCCACTCCTTGTCATTGCCAGGCAGACAACAGCTTGCCTTCTCTTCCTTCCTCCAGCACCACGGATGTCGGCTGGGATTATAGAGCCGTGATCACTGACACAGGCATTGTGTGTGTGTACAGGGGCACGCTCTCAAAGGCGGATAGGCTGTCGTACATCAACGCAGTCAAGTGCCTGCAGTCCAAGCCGGCAAAGACCCCTGCCGAAGTCGCTCCCGGTGCCAAGACGCGCTTCGACGACTTCGTCGCCACGCACATCAACCAGAGCTTGACCATCCACTACACGGGCAACTTCCTGTCGTGGCACAGATACTTCACCTTCCTTTACGAGGAGGCTTTGAGGAATGAGTGTGGCTACAAGGGCACCCAGCCTGTAAGTGACCGACCTTCGGACCCCCTACAAACCACTGTTTCACCTGGCTGACCGCCGTCAACAGTACTGGGACTGGGCCAAGACCGCCGTGACCGGCATGGAGAAGTCGCCCATCTTCGACGGTAGCGACACCTCCATGTCCGGCAACGGCGAGTACATCGGCCCTCAGGACGACATTATCCTCGGCGCCAGCACTGGGCTCCCTCCTGTTTACCTGCCGACCGGCACGGGCGGCGGGTGCGTGACCTCCGGCCCCTTCAAGAACATGAGTGTCAACCTGGGTCCGGCCGCCCTCGACCTGCCCGGTGGTATTGAGATCGCCAACCCAGCCGGCCCTCTGGAGTACAACCCGCGGTGCCTGAAGCGTGACCTGACAGACGCCGTCAACCAGGCGTACGCCAACGCCACCGCCGTCCTCAGCAACATCCTCAAGCCCAAGATCATCTACGACTTCCAGATGCAGATGCAGGGTGTCCCCGGCTCCGGCAACATCGGCATCCACGGCGGCGGCCACTACTCCTTGGGCGGCGACCCGGGTCGCGACGTCTTCACTTCCCCCGGCGACCCGGCCTTCTACCTGCACCACGGCATGATCGACCGCACCTGGTGGATCTGGCAGATGCTCGACCCTGCGACCCGCATCTACTCCGACGCCGCCGTCTCCGGCACTAACACCTTCCTGAACAGCCCGGCGAGCGCGAACACCACCCTCGATGACTACGTTGACTACGGCTACGCCGCCGGCCCGCCGAGGAAGATTGGCGACCTGCTGAGCACCGTCAGCGGGCCGTTCTGCTACGTTTACCTGTAAACAGCCGGGCCTTCTTTTCCGGTGGCCTTAAGAACGTTGCGTGGTTCAAGATAGATTTGTCTGTTATTACATTAGCGCTCGCTGTACATAGATATGATCGTCCGATTCGACTTGCCGGCTTCCCCGGTTGGCTATTTAACCGGACCCCCTCTTGTGCTCGGATAGCGGTGGTGTCGCACTTTCGCAGTGGGATGGTTGTAAATAAGACACACATAGACATCAAAAAAACCCGGGGACAAATCAGACCGTCTACTCTCACGCTCCCCGATGCCATTGGCTGCTCTTGCTTCACCTCGGGACCGATGCCGCGGATCTTTCGATGGTTCCACTGAGAAGCTCAGATCGGCACGATGGAGCTCAGCTGAGAACTGACTGGGCGAGGCCTTAAGTTGCCCCCTGTCGTCTTACACCCTGCAGATCTCGAAGATCACTCCATGACGATCTCTTGCCAAGAAGCGACATCCTGTGGCTCCTGCGTAAACATTTCGGGCACTGTGCCAGACGGTCCGCCTAGTTTTGCTTCCATGTATAGACGATACTGGAGAAAAATTTCACGGACTTAGCTGTTCCAATCGTCACCAACGATACAATCTGTCTCTGCGGAACTTTGCACAAATGTTCAAATAGTCTGTTATGAACTGGTGTGGAAGATGGAATCACCTCGCTCGAACAAACCGAATTTGAGTCTACCCTTTACACAACAAGTCAAGAACTAGTACTCTTGATTGACCCTGCTTGACTCTTCTGACTTCGGAGTGAAACTGAAGGTGGCTAATTATTACCACGAGTCTGTCTGCTTGTGCAAATCAGCTGTGCTGACCAAAAAGCGAAACTTGTTCATCCTTCGTATCGTCCAGAGTATGCTCGATACGGTTCCGTACATCTGCGCAGATCTGGAGGGAGCCACTGGGCTGTACAGGCAGATTATGCCCGGCATATCTCGTTCTATCAAATATTTGACAGGCATGGAACCCTTGTACTCAAGGCTGGATTACTCTGAAAGACTTATTTATGTGACTCGTGACCATGATCTACACACTGCTCTCTTGCCGTAACGAGAAACGACAGGACCGCCGTGTCAAGTGTAGCGAGGGGTTCCTACAGCAGCCCTGCTGGCACATGGCAGATTGACAGCGCAGATATCAAGTCCATGTGTCTGTCACTTGTCTTCACATTGACATGTGGAACTTTCGTGATGGTTAAGCAAATACCGAAAACGCCAGAGTAGTGGCAAACCCTGCGTATCTGACCCGCTCTCCTCATGCTAACCAGCATGAGCACAGGAGAATCTGTATACGTACGTCCGCCGGCTCGGGGTGGATAGGAACCAAAGAAGTGGTGCCGTTACTGGCAGCAACCACAAGGAAAAATCGTCGCTCAACTGGGATGGTAGATGGTAATCCATCCCTCTAGTAGGTGTGCCAGTGATCATACTGTCTCCCGGATAACCTCGCAAGGCTCGTCGCGAGCGGTTAACCAGGAGATAGATGATCTGATGCGTATCAACATCCATCTGTCATGTTTACATAGGAGGAATCTACGGTTGATACGCTGACGCCGCTGACTCCACCGTCTCCGATCTGCCCCAGCCGAGATCCTCTCCTTGACCTACTCAACATCACCAACACATACCGGTAATCAATCACAGATTGCAAGGACATTCACACCAAGCTCTCCGGCTGCAATGTTGTAAAGCAGTCATCTATACTCTGTCTGTCAGAGACGATAACCTCGATCTCATGATCCATCGGTCTAGCCTATCTATACCTCAAAAGGGGCCCCTCCCAGACATTCAAAGTCAAGGGCCAGTAACGCCAAACCATGCTAGTATAGACAAGGGCAACTTTCTCAGCCCCCTCTCGAGGCACGGCAACAACACAAAGACGCTTGCAGGTTTCTTCTTTCTCTCATAGCCGAGCCTCCTTTATAATGTCATCACACCTCGGGTGCCTCCTCACGACCGCCGGCCCGGGCCGCCCGGGCATCTAGCCCATCGGCGCTCCCGGGTCTCTCCTGTTCCGCGAGCTCGTCCCGCCCCGGAAGTAGTTGTAGGACATGGGGTCCTGATCCAACGCCTCCGGCTCGCTCTGCGGCAGGTTGCCGTATCCCTGCGGCCCACCGCCCAGGCCACCGAGGGATCCCGGCACCGTACGCCCCACCCCGCGGCTGCCCGGCCGATCGCCGCCGTACGGCGATGCGGAGAAGCCGCGATCGAGGCTGTGCTCGCGGGAGCCCGACCTCGTGCCCGACGCAGGTGGAGGCGGGCTGGCCATGGGCGCGGCGTGTCCGACGAGGTTGGTGGCGGAGCCGTTGTCCAGTCCGTACAGCCCGGGTATCTGCGGGGGATACTCCCCGGAAGGTGTGACGTTCGCAGAACTGTAACCATACGGCGCCGACTGGCCATGGTACGCACCGTACCCTGCCGAGTAGGCCATACCCGGACCCGGACTGGGAGAGCGACGACCCACGCCGGGCTCGGCGTGCGGGCTGAAGACCCTACCGCGTCCGGCGAAGCCCATGCCGCCGACGGGAGTACCGGGCCGGGAGTCGCTCTGGCCACTGAACATTGTGCCCGGGGTGCCGGGCCGTATCAGGTCGCTTGGCCGACCGAAGATCTCACCGGCACCGTGATCCTCCGCAAACTCCTCGCGGTTCTTATAGTATTCGAAATCTAGCCTCGATTCCGGCACCACCTCAAACCCTGGCATAGTGGTCGCGCTCTTCCCGGGCTTGCCTGCATGCATGGGATCCAGAGCGTACGTGTCACTGTAGCCAGACACGCTCCCACTGTCGCCCGAGCCGGCTTCTCTTCCATCAGTAAGCCGGCCCTGGTACACGCTCGCGAGGATATTCTGTGCCTTGGCGTGCACCATGGGCGTGATGAGCGGCTTGTAGAGGGCGGGGTGACCAAACCTGACCGCGAGGCGGTCGCTCCGCAGGTTCTCCTTGCCAGCGATGCCGACCTCGACGTTGTTACCGCGCGCGACGAACCTCGTGCTGTAGAAGTGGATCTTGTCGTCGAACGTTTTAGCACAATAGATCTTGAACGCAACCATCAAGAACGGGAGTGGGGCGACCGCGTAGGCCTGGTAGTGGGTGCCGACGCCCTTGGACCACACGATGAGGAAGACCACTAGGTTCGCCAGGATGGTGGCAAAGATCAAGCGGTTGAACAGCACGCGCCAGAACATGCCGCCGCTCTCCGTCTTTGTCACGAAGATGTAGAGAACCAAGTACTTCCGCAGCACCACATCCAGGCAGAAGTACAGGGCCGCGGCTGGGACGACAAGAGGCTGGATACCAGCATAGCATAGCGCGACTGTGGAGTAGTATAGGAAGGAGTTGTAGTAGCTGGCATAGTCCAGGGGAGGCGGCGCTGTGAGTTCAATCAGCTCACGCGGGGTCGGAGAACTGAACTTGCGCATGATGAAGCTGTAGAAGAGGGTCCAAAGCTGGGCGAGGTCGATGGCCGCACCGAGCTGCCTCTGCAGCAACCAGGTGATCCAGAAGGAGGAGATGTTGCAGAGTGTGCCAAGGACCGTCTGTCCAAGGTTCTCCTTCAGGATGGCCTGCCACGTATCCGTGCCGGAACTCGTGCGCGAAACCACACCAGCCGTGAAGGCCCAGATCGAGGAGAAGAGCGAGAAGACGATGAGGTTGTTGAAGACGAAGAAGCTGTAGAGCTTCGCCGTGACGTGTCGCTCACGGCCCGTCTTCGTCTGATCTCCAGCGCGTATTGACAGTCGGCGGAAAAAGATCGGCAGCAGGAGATACACGAGCGAGGTAATTGCTGGCGAGGCGATACCTTGGACCAGGGACCAAAAGGTATAGTTAGATTCAAGGGATTTTTTGAAACCTGACCAGACCAGGCCCAGGTTGGTTAAATTGACCAAAAAGATTGCGATCATGGCGTTCGGGGCTACCCATAGGACCGTCAAGGCGGAAATCCACAAGTTGGTGATGACCCGTCTCCGGCTACGAGTCACTGCGCTCAGCGGCATATTGTCCCAGATGATGTCGTTGGGCCTTGGGGCAAGAGCGACGGTAGCTCCATGGGGCTTCTTCTTTCTGGTCGTGTAGGCGATCGCATGCGCCTCGGCAATATCTGAATATGAAGCAAACCCGTAGGGCATGGAGCTCCGCTTGTCGACGCTCAGCCGAACCTCCTTAATCTCAACCTCCAACTCCTTAATCCGCTCTGTGAGGTACTCAATCGCATCCAGCTTCTGCCCCTTGGGATAGGTGCCGTAGGATCGATCCTTCTTGGAGGGCTTGCACGTCGGTCTCGCGGCTGGCAGGTTCTGGGGATCCTTGAGATAGACAGCTAGGACCTTCTCCAGCTTGCGCACGGTCTTATCATGCTCCTGGATAAGCTCGGGAAGGATCTTAACGTTCCGCGCGATAGCTGTTCTCGAGAAGGACGAGTTCGGCACCACAGAATCGATGATCCTAGCAATTCCCTCATCAGAGGAGAACTTCTTAGGGATGTCATACAGCTTGGAGAACGTAAGCAATGCCGTCCGTCTAAGGGGCAAAAGGGGACTCAGAAGCATACCATCAGGGTCCGGGCGTGCAGACTGTGCTGATACTCATCGCTCTCGAAGTACGCACGACGTAGCTGGAGGACTTTCCTATAGTTCCACCACAAGAAGCCGCAGATGATGATGTCAAATGCCCACGCCACCACGACCTGGCCCCAATGCGCCTCCCCGCCGACCATGGACGGGGTAAGACGAGACAGCCAGGTCTGGTCGTCGCTTCCAGAGCTCTGAGTATAGTTTATGGGAATCAGGACAGCGCAGCTGATAATAGCCAAGACGACGAACATATTCCGCAGCATCCGTAGGAACCGCATGAAGAGAGTCGCGTCCAACCCAACCAGCCTGACCAGATCCTGCTCGGATGTCTTCCACAGAGGTCCAACCCAAGCGAACATGCCTTTGCCGAGCGGAGGCGGTGCGTGAGCCTCATCGGCGTGTTTGAGCTTGGGAGCGTAAACGACGGAATTGTAGGGTCGGACAAAGGAGAAGAGCAGGGCGATGCCGGCGGTGATGCCGATGGAGGAGCCGACCGACGCCCAGAAAGAGCTTGCTTGGAGCTTGGCAGTGTTAGACAAGTACTATATAGAATGGGACATGGTGCCGAGCCAGGGAGTCGAGAGAAGACCTACTGAAGAAGCAAATGGGTTCTGGATCAACTTCAACAGCTCCTGGGCCGGGTCCTCGTCGTCATCATCCCTCCGAAGGAGCTCAGAGAAGCCCCTGGCGAGGATGTCCATCATGACTGTTGTTGATGTCCCCCACGGGGACTGTGAGTCTCTATCTTGACGGGGCAAGAGGGTCGAGCCCTGATATCGCGTGCCTCCAATTGCCGGGACACCGTCTGTTGTTCCCGGTGGGAAAAAGCACGCGGAGGGCTCGGGTGGTGAAAATACACGTCGACACTCGGGGACAGGTCGAGGATACGCGAGGGGTGGGAAAGGAATGTCGTCACGTCGATCAGTCGATCAGAGAAGAGGCTCGCGGGATCGTCAGAAGCGCAGGAAGCCCATCGTCATCCACGAACGAAAGGAAAGCCGAGGCCGTGGAAAATGAAAAAGACGTAGGCCCTGCTGGTGTCGAGGAGGGAGTATTGCGCAGCCGAAACGAGGGACGAGAAGAGAGAAGGTCGTTGACGGTGGTGAGTAGAAAGAGGGAAAAGGAGTCGACGCTGACGTTGTTGGGGACCGATCAACGACGTGTGGTGCGGTACGGTGGGCGTGCAGTACTGTACAGTACCTACGGGGATCTCAACCCGAGCACTGAGAATGAGATGGTGGTGAGATAAGGAATTGGGGAGGGGAAGCTACGGCGCACTAACAGATTTCTTTACCAGGATGCTGTCCCAGGCCAGGGCGACTGTGGGGTACGTACCACAAGTATCGAATAGAAAGACGGTACAGCGTACAGTACAGTCAACGACGCCAGGGAGGAGGAGGAGGGGAGGCAACACGAATAGAAACACAACAATAGCAAGCAAGCACCCATCCACCCATCCATCCATCCCAAGCCGCACCCACATTAAATTTTCTGATTTTCTCCTGCACTCCTAAACTCGTCAAACGCGTTGTACGGTTGTACCTGGCCAGCCTACACTGCATGCGCCGGTACCTACCCGGCCGCACGTCTTTGTACGCGGGTATTGCGCAGCAGACGCTGTAATTCGCTGTCGGCCAACGTACGCCAGGGGCCCAAGTGGGTTCGCCGACGACCTCAACAACCGAACCAGACCGTTCGAGAACCGCGCACTCGACGCCCCGATTGGGGGGAACGGCGGGCTACCGGTCCCCTGAAACTCGCAGTGGAGAGCCAGAGAGACCCGGCAAAGGAGAAATAGTGGCTCACCCGCATGCTATTTTTACGCCACGCCAGCCAGGGCCGCCAGGAAAACGGGCTTTCCGTGCGCCTGGGTGGGGCCCCTCCTTTTGACGGTGAATACGAGAAAAGAAGACCTGAATTCCATCGGGGCAGCGATGCTCTTTCTGTCCGTTTCCACGAGTCTCCCGAGTGCTGGCGCGACAGACGCTCGAGAGCTGAATGAGGTGGACTGACTGCATGTGAAGGCTGACTGGGGCGATAGAGTCAGATAGGCTATACAGGTCTATCTATGTCTGCATCGCTCGCCTGACAGTCACGAAGAGAATCGCGAGCGTGCTGTTTGTTTCATTCCTGCCAACTTTCAGCCGGCCAGCGCTCATGGCGCCTGCCCGGGATCATGGAGATCCCCGAGCATCGCCACTCCCTAGATCGGCCGATCAATTTACCTCGACTTCATGCATCTAAATAAACATAGCACAGCACTGCACTCTAGCGCGCGTAGCAGAAAGAGAGGAAGAATGGGAGCACGAAGAGATAGATATCCAAGAGAAGAAAATGTAACAATATCAATTGTACAGAATCGAACAAGACGATATGATGGTACGGCCAAGGCTGTTGGTACGACAGACTATCGCCGCGTCGTTGTGTTGGTGTCGTTTACAGTTTCACTTGTTAGGAATGCCAGACGACGTTTCTAGAACCTGACGTGCAGCTCTGCCATCCCAAATCTTGCCAAGCTCGGTATATCGGACGGTTTTGATGCGCCGACACTAGCCATGCCGGTAAACAAGAACTTGATTTCTCTGGAACGCAGTCGCTGCGCCCGCTCGTCTCAGACCTGACGGCCCGAATTTCAGAACCCTCTGCTCATCAACTATATCTGTGGCGATTGCTTTTTCTCAAGTCATTGTGTGTGTGTGTCTGCAGAAATGTCTAACTATGTGACTCTCGTAGGGGAGGCTTCTGGCTCAGCCCTATGCGGTATCATGTCAGCTTCCTGCAGTCCTGTTATAGATTGACAGGGAAAACGCAGCGATTGCCGCTTTGTGGCCCAAGTATTTGGTCGCAGCCCGCTGCAGGGAACCACTGGCGGATGTGACCAGCTATTATTGACACGCTGAAAAGGGAAACAACCGACTTCATTTTGTGCAACTCCTACTCATTCCATATATACAAGTCTCATTGAGAAGATCGTGAGAGCAGCTAGAAGTACCTTTTTTTCCGGCCCCGTCCATTGAAACCCCAAGCCGAAGGAACCCGTGAAGCCACCGTCCGTGCATGCTTTTGTCCCCTGCACTTACCCCGTCATGTGCCAAAAGATGCCAATCTTCTGTGCTGAAAAAGAGAGTTCATCACCCACATGAGCCGACAGATCGAAAGAAATGAACCGACCCAGTCGCCCACGCCTGCCGCCCCTAATTAGGCGGTACCCTCGGGCGGCCCCTGGCTCCGAGTCTTTCTTAGGGTCTTCCCCACCGGCGCCGGCTCCTTCTTCTTTCCCCGCTTGCTCTCCTTCCGGGTCGGGGCGGACCCGCCGTTTGTCACCTTCTCGGCCACGTCGGCGACGGCCTCCTTCGCGGTCTCGGCTGCCGAGGTCACGGCTGCCGCGACGCCGCTGCCGGTCTTCTGCTTCTTCCCCTTCGATTCGGCGCCGTTGGTCTGCTCCTCAGCTTTGCGCTTTACGTCACCGTTGGTGGGCGCCGCGTCGGTGGCAGCGTCGCCAGCAGGCGCATTGACGTTGTCGGACGGCTCGGGCACGGCGGGCTTGTCCTCGGCGTCCGCCATGTCGACGTCGGCTTTGATGCCGTTCACTGCGGGCTTGGCCGCATCGGCCACCGTCGCATCCTTGGCAGGCTCGGTCGGCGTCGGTGCGTTAACTGCTTCCGCCGAGGTGGGAATCTCGGCGGCCTTGGGGGGCTCCTCCGTGATCAGCGCGCCAGAACTCACGGGCTTGGCCTTCTCAGGAACAGCGGGCGCCGCGACGGGAGCCGCCTCGGCAGCAGGATTCTCTAGCTTAGCAGGTTCAGTCGTAACGGAGGCCGCCTTCTCGGCGGGTTCCGTGGCCCCAACGGGAGCGGTTTGCGCTGCAGGGTTCTCGACCTTGGTGGGCTCGCTTGCGATGGAAGCGGGCAGGTCAGCGAGCTTCTCCTCGCTGGGCTTGATTCCCTGGCTATCGCTGGGGTCCTTGGGCGGCGCATTGTCGCCCGCGGAAGGGGCAGCCGGGGCAGAGGGCTGGTCGACTGCGCAGGAGTGAATTTAATGTTAGTGATGATTTTCCCTCATGCCTGTAGCTGCGCGCTTTGGAGATTGGTAAGGAGTGCGAATGCGCCGGCGCAGAGAACGAGCCAGACGTAGGCGTGGCGAACTGCTCCCAGGGACGGCGCAACCACTTTCAATAGTTTTCTGAGAATCTTCCTCGGGCATTGAGAAGTGAATGAGTCCGGAAAGGCGAGTACTCACCCTTGTCGGCAGCTGAGGCCGCAGGAGCTGTAACGTCGGCCATGACGATGACGTAATCGGAGAGGTCGAAACTCGGCGTGAATGCAGTTGTGGACGTCGCAAAGAGGCGTATGAGGCAAAAGCCACGCTGCTAGAGAGTCAATTCAGATAGTCGTGAGATGGCGACGATGGATTTCTGTGATAGACAGGAGGGATGAAGTCCACGATGAGCATGGAGATGGGAGAAGAAAGGGAGAGGGATGAGGTTGGAGGTTGGAGGTCGCAAGCCATGCATCATCGGGGATGGGAGCAGATGCTACGAGCGAATCAGGACTGCGGAATGGGGTCGCTTGATTCTCCATCGTGAGGAACCTGAACCTGAACCGGCGCGCGAGCGGCTCGGCAGGGCGAGGGACAAAGGTGTGCGGTACCGAACGGCACGCCCTTCTCGACGCCTGCGGCCAGGTACCCTCCTCGCCTTTGTTTTCTGCCGGTGGTTTGAGGGGAAGCCCCAGCTGGCGTGCAGGTGAGAGGGCGAGCTCCACAGTTAGCTGCGGAGGTATCGCCCGCATACCAGATCTCTGCGGCGGTGACATTGGCGAATAAGCTGCCGGCTGATCTGGAAGATGGGGAATTTCGTGCAGGAGGAGGTGGTAGTGTGCTGTACATACGAGTGCGGTACGTAGCATCCCCCTTTCGGTCTAGCTGGCAGGCCAGTCGCGGTGAGGGAATGGAGGTTCTCCATCTTTCTCTGTGCCATTCTCCCTTCTCATTTGCAGGCGCTCCCAAGCGCTCGCTCGCTGGTCGTGGCACCGGCATGTTTCTTTCCGGCATCTGCATCTGCTTGCTCTACTTGTTGACCTCATCTATGCCTTCGCCGTGGCATCTCGGGAGCAGCGCAGATCTTCAATTCAGAGCTGGCATGTTGGCTTTGCCCTTCCTGCTGCTGCCAGCGCTTGCCTATCTTCAAGGTCTGACCCCTCCAGCAGCGAAGCAATCCGCAAGCCGGCCATGCATCTGCCGATGCTCCGCTCCGAACCGATCTCGGCTGTGGTCCGTGCTTGGATGAATCTGCTGACTGATGACGAGCCGAGTTGGTGATTTCGCCACGTGACCCCTGAGTCAGATGCTGCGCCACGTGACGCCGCATGCCAAGCACTTGGCGCTGGACGCATTGCGAGACCAGCTGGAGCCAGTTCGCCGCCATTGCGAGAGGACGGAGCGCTCAAAGGCCCGAGGACGGCGCCAGACAAAGGACTGCGCGCGGCCGTGTCGCCATCATGGGCTCGTCAGCCGTGCCAAGCACCCGCCGAGCCTTCTGCCCTCCGCCGTTGCGTCTCGGCACACCGAGACCCGCGCCCCTCAAGTGAGCCATTGAGTTCTGCGCGGCCTTGGTATGACGCCTGCCAACCCAACCATCACAAAGGCCCTCCCATACCGGAGCCTTCTGTGGCTCCTCTTATCGTCGCATCGCTGCCCCTCATTCGCGACAAGCCTTTAGGCTTCTTGGGATTCCTGGGCGCTCCATAACATCCTGCACATGTTCACTATGTTGCGAGAGGATCTGACTTGGCAAAGCGGGCTCTGCGGGATTACAGAGGAGATTCTCCCGAGACACTGGCAGAGTTGCTGGCCGCACCCGGCGGTACGCCGTGGTACTTAAGGTTAGACCTTTCCCCCAATGACGGAGACGAGTCCGAATAAGTATCAGACCTCCCTCTCACATGTTCCTCTCTTTGTTCACTTTATATCCCACACAGCCAGCCGAATCCCTGGCTGCATAAAGTGTATTTCCATACCATATTGCTACACATGGGGTAAACACCACGATGTCTGGAGACTTCGAGCGCCACCCCTTCCTGCTCTCCGTTCAGGAGGTCGCAGCTGCGCTCGAGACAAATGTCGAGAAGGGCCTGACCTCCGCCCAAGTGGCCCGGTTGCAAGAGAAATACCCTCCCAATGAGCTCGACGTGGGTGGTGCCATCCCCTGGTACACCATCCTACTGAGACAGCTCTTCAATGCTATGATACTGGTAGGTCCATGCTCCGAAGGTAGGCGCACGAGGTCAGACCTCTCTAACTCTCTGCATTAGGTCCTGTTCTTTGCTATGGCACTTAGCTTTGGCATTAGCGACTACGTTGAAGGCGCGATTCTCGTAGCGGTCATTCTTCTTAACGTCACTATCGGGTTCTGGCAGGAATATGGCGCAGAGAAGAAGATGGACGCCTTGAGGGCTCTGTCGTCTCCCAGCGCTCTGGTGTTGCGCGATGGCAAGACTCAAGTTATTCCAAAGTATGCCCCCCAGATGCAACTCTCAGCTCAATAATAGACAGTACAGCGCTGACTTTCTACAGCCCACAGGTCCTACCAGGGGATATTGTGATTTTGAAGATGGGAGATACCGTCCCTGCAGACTTGCGCCTCTTCGAGGCCATGAATTTGTCGTGCGATGAACAGTCACTGACGGGCGAAGCTGCTCCGGTCGAGAAATCCACCGAGAACGATATCGTTGTGCCAGGAACGGAGAAGCTGGCCACCACAGAACACGAAATCGGCATCGGTGACCGGGTGAACGTTGCCTACGCCACCACTATCGTCCGCAAGGGCCGTGGGCGGGGCATCGTTATCTCGACGGGCATGCAGACTGAAGTCGGCAAGATCGCCGCTTCGACGACCAAGAAGAAGAGGAAGCCTGGTCGCTCGATGAACTACAAGAAATACGGGAAGAGCGCCCCCTTCTTAGGCCTAGCCAGACGAACATATGACTTTCTCGGCAAGTTCCTCGGGCTCACTGAGGGTACACCGCTTCAAATCAAACTTAGCAAGCTTGCCTATATGCTCTTTGGCTGTGCTCTGATCCTGGCCGTCATTGTGTTTGGCGTCAATGAATTCAATGTGACGAACGAGGTCGTTATCTATGCCATCTCAACGGGAATCGCCATCATTCCTGAGAGTCTGGTTGCTGTGCTGACTATCACCATGGTCGTAGCAACAACCGTGATGCGCAAAGCTAATGTCGTGGTTCGGTATGTGTTCTATGAGTGCGAATCGTTAGAGTATTGGCATCAATGCTAACAATTTCTGCAGGGATCTCTCTGCTCTAGAGGCTCTCGGTGGTGTCACGAACATCTGCTCCGACAAGACGGGCACCCTCACTCAAGGGGCTATGATCGTCCGAAAAGTGTGGCTGCCGTTCTCGAGCATCTACACTGTTCATGACTCGAGGGATCCTGGAGACCCGACTGCGGGAAGGGTTGCGTTTTCCCACACCGATGATGAACCCCAGAAGACTCCTGAACGCGACTACGATCAAGAGCGCACCACTCAAGCAATCAAGTTTGATGTTCCGGAGGAGAAGCTCAACAATTCAAAGCCAAAGCCGCCGCAAGAACATGCCGCTGAGATGACCCCTGCTCTGCGCATGTTCCTCCTGTCGTCGGCGCTGTGCAATCTCGCCACGGTGCGCTACGACGAGCAGGAGGACAAGTGGCAGACCACCGGAGAGCCCACTGAGGTAGCCTTGCAGGTCTTTGCCCACCGCTTCGACGCCGGCAAGAAGTCTCTCGAAGCCACTGGGTGGAAACAGGTTGCCGAGTTTCCTTTTGATAGCTCTATCAAGCGGATGTCAGTCGTGTATAACGCCCCCGAGGATACCGCCGGCGACGAACTGGGTATCAGCACCGAAAACAGCACGGTGTTCACCAAGGGGGCTGTCGAGCGGATCCTGGACCTTTGCTCGACTACTGGCACTGGTGATGTACAGGAGCCCATGACTGACGCTATCAAGGAGAGGGTGCTCAAACAGATGGACAGCCTTGCCTCGCAAGGCCTGCGTGTTCTGGCGGTTGCGTACAAGCAGTGGGATGGAAAGTACATCGCTCACAAGCATGGTGATCCAGCCGAGGAAACTTTTCGTTCGCTCGTTGAGAGCAATCTCACCCTCCTAGGGCTTGCTGGCATCTACGACCCTCCACGACGGGAGACCACGCCTGCTATAAAAGAGTGCAGCACCGCCGGTATCAAGGTGCACATGCTCACAGGTGACCATCCCGCCACGGCGACGGCCATTGCCAAGGAAGTTGGTATCATTCCCCACAATCTCTCGGTCTTCCCAGCCTCGGTCGCGTCCTCCGTTGTGATGAAGGCCACCGACTTCGACAAGATGAGTGACGCGGAGATCGACGCGCTCGAGGAGCTCCCCCTCGTCATCGCCCGTTGCGCCCCAGACACCAAGACGCGCATGATCGAGGCGCTCCGGCGGCGCAACGCCTTCATGGCCATGACGGGCGATGGCGTCAACGACGCTCCGTCGCTGTCACGCGCTGACGTGGGCATCGCGATGGGGTCGGGCAGTGACGTCGCCAAGTCTGCAGCCAAGATTGTGCTCACGGACGACAAGTTCAACTCCATTGTCGCGGCCATTCGCGAGGGCCGGCGCATGTTTGACAACATCCAGAAGTTCATCCTGCATCTCCTGACCTCGAACGTGGGCGAGGTCATCCTCCTGATCGCAGGTCTCGGCTTCCGCGACAACAGCGGCTTCTCCGTGTTCCCCATCAGCCCGCTCGAGATCCTGTGGATCAACATGTTGACGTCGTCGTTCCCGGCATTTGGCCTGGGCCGCGAGAAGGCGTCTCGGGAAGTCATGCGCAAGCCGCCGCAGGACAAGAAGCGCGGTGTGTTCACGAACCAGATCCTGGCGGACATGATGGTGTACGGCGTCATCATGGGCACCTGCACGCTCATGACGTTCGTCATCGTCGTCTACGGCGCCAACGACGGGCAGCTGGGCCACGACTGCAACCGGACGCACTCGTCGAGCTGCAACCCCGTGTTCCGCGCGCGGGCAGCCGTGTTCGCGGAGCTGACGTGGCTCATCCTGATCTCGGCGTGGGAGTTTAAGAGCATCCGCCGCAGCATGTTCCGGCTCGACCCGGAGAGCAAGGACCGGTTCCCGTTCTTCCGCGACGTGTGGGAGAACAGGTTCCTGTTCTGGTCGGTGGCAGCGGGGTCGGTGTCGGTGTTCGCGACGGTGTACATACCCGGCCTCAACACCAAGGTGTTCAAGCACGGGCCCATCTCCTGGGAGTGGGCGCTGGTCATCGGGTTCACGTTCGTCTTCGTCTTGGGCGTGGAGCTCTGGAAGCACGTCAAGCGCACGTACCGCCTGCTGGAGGACCGCGCGGTCGTCCAGGGCATCTGGGGCCAGGGCAGCGTCGACACGGACGGGCGCAGGATGATCAAGACGATGAGCTTCTCGAGCCTGAAGAGCTGGAAGAGCTTCGGGAGGAAGCACACGGGGGACAGTGCCTCGCGGTCACTGTCAAGGGAGAGGACACTAGCTTAGTTGAATGACCTGTTACGTGATGAAACATAGAAGTGGCTCAGGGTAGAGAGAAGTGATGAAGTATTAGATCCTCGATAGATCTGTGTTGCTGGTGGTGATGGTCGTCGTGGTTTGTCTCGGTTGGCATGAATAGTACCCGCACAGTTATCTTGAATAGTCACATTGGCAGATATGTAATTAGATGCTAAAACACGTAACTTATCTTCCTACGCATATAGATTTCTTTCTCAGCATGGTGCCTCGAGTTCTACGCTGTTGTTGTCGTCCGAGGATTGAGGTACATCGAGGTACCCCAAGTCCCCAACTTGGGATGAGTGGTCCGTGCATAGACAAGATATTTAACATTAGCTAAGGTAGGTAGGTACGTAGTAGAGGAGACAAAGGGGTGGCCCGCTTAGTCAATATGTGCCTACCTAGATACCTAAGGTAGGTAGGTACTTTAGGTACGCTAACTACACGTGAACCATGGTGGAGGAGCTCCTGTGCCATTAAGCTCCAAAGGACACGGAACTGCTCGACTGACGCGCCGGTCTAGCTTCATCACGCTCCTTTACCTTCCGCCATCACCACGACGTTCCTTTCTGCCCGCTTCCTGTCCTTGATTCAAGTTCGCGTTCTGTTACGGATTTGGAAGCACAGGTAGATTCATATCCACAATGGCACCGGCCAAGAAATCCGGCTCGAAGGACCTGTACTCGGTCATCCTGCCCACGTTCAACGAGCGTCAGAACCTGCCCATCATTACCTGGTTGCTGAACCGGACATTCACAGAGAAGTAAGTGAGCATGGCGATGGTTCTCCCCCGGCACTCCACCTTCTCCCCAGTTTATGCCCTGTCCCACACACCTTATTTCGCCATCCCAGACTCGAAGCTGGCTAACCATCTTTTCTCTCTGCAGCAACATCGACTGGGAGCTCATCATCGTTGACGACGGCTCCCCCGACGGCACACAGGACGTAGCCAAGCAGCTTGTCAAGGCCTACTCGCCACATGTCGTCCTGCAGACGCGCACGGGAAAGCTGGGCTTGGGCACGGCATACGTGCATGGCCTGCAGTTTGCAAAGGGCAACTACATTATTATCATGGACGCCGACTTCAGCCACCACCCCAAATTCATCCCGCAGATGATTGCGCTGCAGAAGGAGCACGACTATGACATCGTCACCGGAACACGCTACGCGGCGGGCGGCGGCGTGTACGGCTGGGACTTGAAGCGCAAGCTCACGAGCAAGGGGGCCAACATTTTCGCAGACACGGCGCTGCGCCCGGGCGTCAGCGACCTGACGGGGAGCTTTCGGCTGTACAAGCGGGCCGTGCTGGAGAAGCTGTTCGAGAGCACGGACGTGCGCGGGTTCAGCATGCAGATGGCACTGGCGGTCACCGCCAAGGCGATGGGCTTCACGATTGGAGAGGTACCCATCACGTTCGTCGACCGTGTGTACGGCGACTCGAAACTCGGCGGTGAGGAGATTGTTGAGTACGCGAAGGGCGTGCTCTCCCTGTGGGCGAGGGTGTGAGGGACGGTCGGAGAGAGTGTGGTTGCTGGAGGGCTGCTTGAGAGCTGCCGCGAGGGAGTCAATGCGGCATGTACATTCTACATTAGTCTGCTAGGAGTTTACGGGTGACATCCCAGGGTCTTGCTCTTGATATTAAAAGATTCTTCATGCGCATAGCATCGTCCGCCCGAGAAGCCGGCAAGCCCTTAGGTCTGGTTTGCTTTTGCTGGGTAGCAAGGTGTACCTTGATCTCATGTACATATACTCCGCTACGTGCGCCTCACCCACCCTCGAGGCTGTCCAGATGTCATCTTGCTCTTGCTCTGCTGCTTCCTTGCGCGACGTACTTATACGCGTAGAGTCCTTCGAGCCTGCCAGATCAACAACGCCTGGACGCAGAGTGGGTGCACGTGCAGATAAGATAAAGGGCGATAAGGCGTCGAGGACCGTAACGACCTCAACAGCGACATCTCCAACATCCAGTTCCTACCTCTAGAACACAGTCAGTCCGTCGAAAGATGGAGCCAGCTGTTTGCCTGTGCTGAATCTGATAGAATGCCTGGGAAAGGCTCCTCGGGGCCATGGCAACGGCTGAAGCCCGTCGAGCTCGACCCATTGGACAGCATCGGGCTGCCGTCTAAGGGAGACACCAGGTGGGTGCAGTCATGGCCAGGACATCTTCTCACGATTCTGTTCTCCTCTAATGCCTGACAGATTGCTCGACTACAAGACGCAAGAGCGCTACTACACAAAGATAGTCGAGAGGTACCTCAGCTTCTGCTCAGACGCCGGCGATCGGGACTCGCTGCTGCAGAGCTTCGCCTCCTTGTCCATTACCAAGGCAGGGGAGGATGTATCTCCTACACCCTCCACACCGGCAGCAGCGGGTACCCTGTCCAGGCCTGCTCCTAAAGCTTCCTCTCCAGCCATGTCTACGGATGCCAAGGCTCTGTCTGACGTGCTGATGGCCTTGCGCAAGCTACGCGAGGGCATTGTGGCGTCCAAGCGGGCCGACGACTTTGCGGCACAGGCCTACCTCTTCTGCATCCGCCTCTCCGTGCTCGTTCAGCAGCCCGAGAGCTACCACCCGGCTATTCTGCACCTCCTGCGCTCTGTTCACCCGCGCCACCCCCTAACCCCGCTTGAGCTGCGCGAGGCCACGGGCTACCTGGTTCTGGACGCCGCCTGCCGCCGTGGCCGCCTGGACGAGGCGTACGCGCTGCGGCGGCACTGGGCGCTGCGCGACCCCAAGGTGGACGCCGTGCTGCGGGCCCTGGCGCGCGACAACTACGTGGCGTTCCGAAGGATCAGGCGCGGCGTGGACGGGCACGTGGCTCGCATGATGGACTTCGCAGAGGCAGGGGTCAGAAGGCACGCGCTCAAGTGCTTCGGGAGGGCCTACCTGTCCGTCGACGTTGGCTTCCTGGAGAGGACTACGGGGTTGTCTTGGGACGAGCTGGTGGCGGAAGGGGTCGGGTGGAAGTTAGAGGGAGACAGGGTCATCATTCGGAGCATAAAGGGGCGTTCATGAGCGGCAAGTCTGAGTTCATTTAGGCGCTGGTGGGTGGTTGGGTGTCATGGACTACATGAATCGGCGCTATGCCAGCAAGCTCGGGGCCTTGGGGGTGGCTGACGAGGACACTGCTTCCGAGAGCATTCTCCATTTCGCCATATGTTATGGGACAGTGGGTATGATCACAGTCTTATGGATGTAAGTAGGTTACCCTTTCGTAGGATGTCTCTGGCAGCCATATGTTTACGCAACAGAGCATTAGCCTAGAAAGCGAATGGAACGAGTATACGAAGCGAGCACGGAACATTGACAGGGAGTCGTCTACTTCCTCGAACGTGCGCACCACCGTCGCCATGCCCACCCGGAAGCCGAGTATCTCCGAGAGCGACCTGAACTCTCCATCCTTCTATGAGCATCTAGTCCAAAGCCCAGTTTTTTCCAGCCACTCGACTCTCCGAAAATATAAAGGACAATGAGGTTTCGCGCAAACTCGTTTGGTTCTCCTCGCCTGCTTGTCGGGGACAGCGCTCTTGATGTCCTGTCTTGGCAATACGTTCCTAACAAGGCAATACGGCGTGCCTTTGCCTCGGTTGTTCCTGTTCATTGGAATAGCCCAGGACCAGGATCGCAACTGACTTCCTATTCCTCTGGTACCATTACCTCCCAAGTCTATCAAGGGCTCCTGACAAGGACAAGACAACTGGGTTCTCGCTCATTCTTCGAAGGCTAGAACATCACGTATGTCCAAAAATAGGACTGTGGCTCCCTTCTTGGTTTCTTCACATGGGACCCAGGGTCGCTTTCATACGGCGCTCGCCCGCCGATCAACGAAACGGGCCAGACAGATGAAGAAGACGTGATATAGCCGCAATAAGGAATGCAACCTTATTTCACTGTTTACAAAGCTGAAGCCACCAGACATGAGCTCAAGCGGGACAACGAGCTCACTGGTCGTTCCCGGATAAATCGCCTCGGATATATAGAGCATCGCCCCCGATGTACAACTGGAACTTCAATCTATCCATATTAACCTTAATGGCTCGGCCGTGGCGAGCATCACCAGACGCTGATTGTTCATGTTGGATATCCATTAGGGGCGAACATGGGGATGGCTTCTATAAATAAGTCTCCAAAAACCGAGGATGTCGCCGCGAGGCTCAAGCCTGGCATGCAAAGGTCCTTAGACCCTTTGACATATATCTAGACAGAACGGTCACTGGTGTACACTCTGGCCCCGTGCATTTTGATCCCGACCTCAGCCAGCGCCTTGTCAGTTAAACGTCCACCCCGGCCAGTCACTATGCTTGGGTATCGCCTGGGCATAGCCCTCCTAGGCCTTGTGATCACATCCTGGGCTGCTCCGACACCTACCAACGACCTCGACGAGAGGCAGGGAGGGATATGGATCGACCCGCCTTCAGGTACCTCCTGTGACCCTAAAGTTCTGGAGGCATACGGTATCTGCATCATCTCGCCGCCCATTACCACTATCAAGCCCTCAGACAAGAAGCGGCAGACCTTTGAGCTTCCTCCGGACCCAGACCAAGACCTGCATGACTACCTCGCCGGTCTGGAAGTGAAGCTCGAGCAGCTACAGAACAAACCGCAGAAGAATAAGGAAGACAGGAAGGAGATAGAGCGGATCACCAAAATCCTCAAGCAGTTCGGCATCGAGGTATCCGCACCCCCGGGCACGACCACAACGATCACTCCTCGAGACCAAGTTGTCTACACTATCCCACTGAGCGGATCCGCGGACTTCTGCTCCAACATCGCGGGTCTGGAAATCGCCTTGGAGGGCTTGATGCAGCACGAGGATGAGCTGAGCGACCCGCAGTACTTCACCGAGCAGAGTTTGAAGTGGATGCTTGCAACATGCGGTGTCGAAATAGTCAAGTCCCCGGACGGGACTATCACGACGCTCGTTCCTGGCAAGGTGAAGGAGCGTGACACCGTACTTCTTTCGCGTAATAAACAGTCGAATTTCGACCTCGCCGGCCTTGAGAAGGCTTACGAGGAGATGCTTCACGGTCTCGACGGTGCCACGCCCTCCTATCCCACCGCCTTCGCCCTGCAATACATGGCGACAGTGCTCGAGTTCTACGGCATCTCCATCAATAAGTCACCGACAGGCACGACGACCACCCTGGTGCCAGGGAAGCGACAGGGCGGGATCATCACCCTCGGCTGCAGCGTAGGCGACGTTGTGGCGCTGAAGGCTGCTCTGGCGACGCTGACGACCCTCTACGGTGATCCAAGGACGGTCCCTCAGAACATTTTTCTCATTGAGCAGAACATTGTGTCCGCCCTCCAGTACTGCAACCAGACTGTCCCCGGTTGGACTACCCTCACCCCCGGCAACCCTATTCCTGGCGGACCGCTTGTCCCCGACCCGACCGTGCCCGGCGGTCCTATCACTCCGGACCCGACCGTGCCGGGTGGTCCCATCATACCGCAGCCGACTATCCCAGGCAGCCCCATCATCCCCTCCGACCGGCGGCGCGCCCCAAGCCTTGCGACAGGCGCCGTCGCCCTGTTGCAGGCCCTACAGGATCTGGAGACACACTATGGGGAATACGACTCCATGAAGGCTGACACGCCTGTCTCGGTGTTCATAATTATGCAGAACATCGTCACCACGCTGCAGATATCGGGAATTAGAGTCCCAGGGTGGCCCATCCTGCCCCCTTCGACGACAATAACTGTGTCTTCCTAAGGGCACTAGTTTGATGAAAGGGGAAGTGGGCGTGGAAGCGTCAGAGGGACACAGGCAAACCCAGGACACGGCTCGAAAGCCGCCTGCGGCCGGGACAAATCATACGGGTTAGGAGCTGAGAAGATATTCACGTCAACCGCCTCCAGCCAAGGGGGCTTTGTAACTTCAATTACTTTTCCCGAGACCTTTACTATTGTCTTTAGCTAGCTCTCAATTTCAAGGCTTGATTGACTCGTCCCCAGGTAGCATGCTTGTCCCTCGTTTGCGATTTAGACCAGGCTGGGATTCTCAGGGGTAAAGCAACATGGAGAGCGTGGTCCCAGCCCAGATCCAAGATCTAGCTCTCGATTCGAGATTCGTCTCCTCGCTTCGACATTTCCCAGGCGAGCAACCCCGAGTGCTGCCATAGATGGCCTCAGAAACACACTTGGAGTAACATAAGCCGGTTTGTGGTTGCGGCTTGATTCCGCTCGGGATGGCGCTACGACGATGTCACGTCTGGCAGACAAGCAAGGACGCTCATCTCTGAGACCAAGGGACAGCCTTTAGTCACTCCCCTGACGTACAGCGAGTTAGCCAACTGCTCCTCATCCACAGCCGAAGTCTAGACCGCGGCCGCCAGGAGCTACAGGCTTCCAACCTTGTTTAAGATTTGTCTTAGTCAGGAGTCAGCTTACACGTCGCGCAGCCAAGACGGAAGCAAAAAGACTCGAACGTAAGTTTTACGTGGTGCCCACCAGGCTAGTGAGCAGATCTTGCTTTTTCGTTCTTAGCTGAACAATAATAGCGACCCAGCTTGTTTTCGATATCGCCTAGAATTAAGTTCTAGCGGCGCCCGAATCCGCGCTTGAGCATCAGTGCGCCGGACACTTGTCCGGAGGAACCGCCTGTGGGCCGGATGAAGCGAGGCGCCGGCGCCGGTGCCCGGTCCGTCAGGAGCCGGCGTCCTACGTGGGGCTCTTAGGGTTGAACGCCGCATCTTCTTCCAGATCTGCGGCCTCCCCCCTTGAGTTCTAGCTAACGCCGCAAACTCGCGGTCCAAGCGCAGGGAGGCAAGAGAAGGCGGCAGCCAGATCAAAGCCAGCAAGCCACGGGTCGGCGCCACTTTGCTCTGGCACCACTTTCGGGGTCTCTCTTCGTGGAACCGGCGCAAGCCACGCTGGTCTGAGCGTGCTGGGACGCAAGGGAGGACTGGCGGGCCACGCTCGAGCGGCACGCGGTGGGCGACCCGACGCCGTGTCTTGGGAGCAGAACCGAAGGGACAACCACCTCGTGCGTGGTGATCCTTGCATGCCGGGTTGATGGCTCTGTCCAAGACCTGGTGTCTGTGCGACAGATGGGGGAATGCGGCCATCATTCTTTCGCCCGGACGCGGTGACTCGGCCAGCTCCGAAGTCAGACTGGTTTACTTGGTGGCTGTTGTGACTTGGCGATATCTCTTGATCTAAGCAATGTGGGCAGTCCACCACAAGTCTGGTCTACTGCTTCCTGGTCTCATCCATAATATGGTGTATACCGTGTATCTGGTGATGATAAGTGTAATGCTCGCGTCACAAGCGAAGCATTCTGAGTCTGTCTTACAATCTGTTGGCCGATACAATGGTTGACCGCAACACGAACCTACAACCTAGATTGGTTCGTTCTAGTTCGATAGGCTATGATGACCATCGAGTCCGCCCCGACCGCTGCCAGGTCGGGCAACTAATGGCTTTTCTGATCCTTTGACCTAAGGTGACTGGCGTCTTCGCCGTGGCTGGGAGGCCAGAACCTTACCGGGCTAGGTAGCCAATGAGCGTGACGATATGACTGTCGTGATCTCAGGAGCATCGTCTGCCTGCTGAACATGCTCTGTGCCAGGCAACTCAGATGGAGCTAAACAAGCCATCACGGCAATTAGATCTCGTCTTCGTTAGCCTCTCAAGGCAGCCAGGATATTGCATGGCACAAAGAACCCGGTGGCGATGTCGACACCCTGTTGTCTGTCGGTTGCCACAACGATCCTCTCGGCACTGTAGCCAAAGGTCGCCGGAATAATCACAGCCGTGGCCATGAGATCGTGGAGCAACCCACGCCTCCACACATGACGATCGACTCGGCGGGGGAGGACAAAGGCTGGTTGACGGCGATGGCGCCAAAGTTGTGGGCTTACAGCTCCCCGTCCCAAAGAGGCGCGGCGACAGCGGCCCAATAGGAACCGAGACCGTTTGCTGGCAGCAAGTCCCGTGGCGTCGCGCGTCAGCCCACAATCGCAGGTTGGTCATGCACCAAGAGGAGAGGACCAGAGACCAGAGACGAACCAGGACAGTCCATGATGCAGCAGGATGGTCCTGCGCGGATCGAGCATAGAGGCGTGCAATCTGAGGATGCTTGCCGAGGATGATTCTGGACACCCAACCCATCACCACCCACACTTGTTCGCCCATCCTTTGTCCTGCCAGCCTCTTGAATAGCTAGATGGCTATGAAGGAAGCTAAGCAGAGAGGGATGCCACCCACCCTCTCTCCCCTCTCCGCGGCGCCATCTCGCTCCTTCCGGTGATGTCTCCAACGCCCAACCAGAGGAGCAGATCCCAGCAGCAGCCAGGGAGGAGATGAGAGACGGCGGTCTCTCCATCTCTTCACCGCCATGTGCGCCCCTCCTCGCTCCCCCAGGCCAGCGGCCAATCACATGGGCGTGATCCAACCCCCTCCCGCCGTTGGAGGGCAGAGGACGGCTCCCGGGTCTCAGTGACGCGCAGGGGTCTCCACTCGGAGCGCAGCCCAACTCCTCCACTCGCGGGACTGAGATCTCAGGCAGTGAGCCCGGGCAGCTCAGACTGGGACCCCCCCCCTCCTTGAGGAACAGGATCACGGAGGGAACATTGGAGCCCACACAACGCGTGCTGCGCTCCCGCCCAAGCCAAGCCAGGCAAAGGGCGGGCAGAGCTAATGCACGCACTCTAGCAGCCCAGCCTCCACCTGCATGTCGAGGTCCTTGGTCATGATACTATGATACGCTCGTCGACTGCACTCAACTCGGCGCAGGGGCGGGTCTTGTCCGTTTTCGTCATCCTGTGCATGCTGGGCAGGTGGGCGTTCTCACCAGAGGGCGCCGCGCACAATGTGACAAGGCTGGGCTCCCTTCTGGCGCCGTTGTCTCACTTCGCCCGTGGCAAGTGGATATTGAACGGGCGCAACTAGGCAGGTGTCGCCTGCAGGCCATCGGGGGAGAGCACCGAGTTGAAGGAAGAGAAGAGCAGAGAAGCTTGTGCGCTGTGACGATCGACTGATAGACATCATCTATTTCGGCCGTGAGCACAGATATGAGTAGATTGTTTTTGAGGGAAATGGCCGGCTCGCTCTGTCCCAGTAACTAGGAAGAGTTCTGCCCTAGACGGGCGGCTTTCCAGCAGCTGGAAGCAGAGAACAAATTCCAGTAACACAAGTAACAACCGTTGAGCGTTGGAAGGACGGGGACGCAATCTCGTGAGACAGGAGCCTGAAGAGACCGTCTGCTTCCTCTGTCACTCCCGCTTCTTCCTCTGCATGGGCCAAAGTTGGCCAGAACCAGGCCGCTCCTGCACGCTGCGCCAAGCTTCAACCTCCTGCAAGAAAGCAGGCGGGACCCAGGTGCAACATTCAACGCTGATTCGGCCTAGGCGGCGCCGAGCTCATGCAGTGCTCGTGCAGCATGCAGGCAGCAAATGGCAGTTTAGCTCTCTCCGCCGTCACTAGCCCTCGAAGGGTAAAGATAACGGGGGGGTGCGGTGATGCGGAGCGTGGAAAGGACGGAATAAGCAAGGAAGAAGGAATCAAGGTGGTGGGAAGAAACAGAACGGCTGGCTGGAGAGTTTCCCGCGTGCATAAGAGACTTATGCAAAGCCAGCCTCTCCCTGCTAGACAGACAGCACCACACCACTAGCTGGGGGGCAGCTGTCGAACGAGCCGGAGGTCGGGAGGGGGTGGGAAGGACAATTGTAGGGCGAACATGGCGTTCGGGCCTGCGAGCCAATCAATCGCGCGGCGACAACTCTGAGGCGGCTTGCCGTGGATTCTCAAGTCTGTCTGTAGGATCGATCTCCACTGATTGGTGCTGTTGATTGAGTCGATCATCTCTCTCGCTCAATTTCCGGATGCAGTGGAAATGTGCGCGGTGCAGGATAGATGACAGGTACCGTTCCCTCATGCCCATTCAGGGTGTAGGCTGCACCTGACGGCGTTGATCATGTTGTCATTGCTGCCGGAACCTTCATGCGTGCTACAGGCGGAGGGCAGAGAGCCCAAGTTCTAGACAGACGCAGTTGCCCTTTCTCTCAAGTGTTACCTGGGTGCAAGAAGGCAGCTCATGCCCGAGGCCAAGGGTGCGCTGAAAGGAGCAGGGCTCGAGTCATTACCCAAGTAGTTTATCACAATCTAGAAAGAATGCTTCATGTGCACAATATTTGCATGTGGAGTTATGTCCATACCGTCCTCTGTATTTAGGGGCAATCTAAGCTGATGACATCTAAAGATAATGGTCATGCTTGACCCCAGGGTGTCTCGCTCGGCCATTGTTGACTTGTCATGATGTGCTGGCCGCAGGAGAACCCGTAACGTATAGCTATCCGCGCTGCGAGCGCTTCAAGTTGTGTGTGGGCGTCAACCCGAAAGATCTAAACATCTCGACATGATCCCATAAAACGTCCCTGACTGCGGTGTTGTCCTGAACATCCTCCGCCCAGAAAGGAAAGCCAATCTCTCTAGGGCCTTTTCAGAAAAGACGAACGACAGAACAGGTGGTATCATCCCAAGCAGACTGTTGCCAAAAGAAAAGCCCGTTTTCACGTCCTCTATTGGTGGTATCTCCAAGTGGAATCGAGTCCGGTGTGGAGATGAAGTAAGGCCTTTGCAGTCCGGAACAAGAGGAGACTTTCGCGAGAAACGAAATCCAGGCACACCAGCCAGCTATCGGTCTTTCCTGACCCTCCTCCAACAGAGAACTCCGTTTCCTTGTATAATCCCCCTTCCGGCGCCGGTGACAAATGCTTCCACTGACTGCAGCAAAACCCACAACTCTTTCCCTAAGCACCAAAAGGCTGCCTTTGAATCACCCCAGGACTCTTTTGCAGAAACTCCTCTTTCCCGAGAAGCACCTCCACACCAACCAACTCCACGCTGCTGTAAAAGAGAAAGGACAAAGGAAAACAGAAGACCAAGTCCAGTCGTCCGTCATGGGAAAGTTAAAGTTTGTAGATACAAAAGGTTGGTGATGAGAACCACACAGTGACTGTGGGGGGTTCGAATGTTTTTGGGAGATTCCTGGCTTTTCCGCCTCATTTTCGGCATAAACAGGTCGTGGGCGAGTTGAAACTTTTCGGGAGTCCACTCCCTGTGGTCCTTTTTTGTAATCCAATATGGTACTTTGTTCCTTGGGTGAATATGTGCGGTGTAGTTAAAGAGGCAGCGGTAGCTGCTACGCCACGCCTCAAGAATGGCTTCTTGAAACGGGCGTTGTCGAAGAGAAGGTGAAAAGAGATCGACGCATCCAGGAGTATTCAGGCACAGAAGCTAGTAACAGCCCTGGAGGGAAGTGAAGAGGGGAACCTGATGGTGGAATGGGATAGGGTGGTGGACGACAGGAGGCGGCGGCGGCGGCGCGGCGTACTGCTTAGCCATATCCCAAAAGAACGGCAAGTGGTACTTCGGCGCCGCGCAGCCATTGCTGGGGACCGGAATAGGCATGGGCATTGTAGGCATGGCCTCTGGTATGGGTCCAGGAGGGTATGGCGCGAAGTCCTGTGGGTGCGGATATCCCATCATCCGTGGCTCCTCTGGTTCGTAGATCGCAGGCAACAGTTCCGGCTGAGGCGGTGCGGGAACCTCTGGTGGCTCCTGGATGCAGTCGTCATCGTCAAAATCGTCGATGGTCGAGCAGCTCGAGGTGAGCGACCCGTCATCTGACGAGCAGGTGGACTCCTCGTCCGAAAGCGAGTCGTCTGAGTAGGCGGGGGAAAGCGGTGCGTCGTAGTCGTAGTCGTCGACGATCGAATCCTCGCAATCAACGTATGTGGGGTGCGCGGGCTCCGGTGAGGCGGGAGGCGTGGGTAGCGCCTGCGGCATCATCGGTGCGGGCTGTTCCGTGAACCTAGAGCAGGAGAAGATCCTGGCCTTGAGCTCGGCAAGGCCGATTCTCCCCTCGGGGTCCGGATTGAAGATCCTCTCTAGGATGTCGTTCAGTTCGTCCGACAGGGGAAGGATGGTCTTCAGGAATCCTGGCTTCCGGATGAAGGCCCGGTATGTGGAGTCCTCGTGGGAGGCCTGCTTCCAGGGGTTGCGTCCGCAGGTCAGGTTTACCAAGATGACTCCAAGGGACCAGACATCATTGGGGGCGCAGTAGTAGTAAGGCCTCCTGGGAGAGTGATCCAGGCATTCTATATCGAGGGAAGAAAGAGTGGCTATGTCAGTCTGCTGGTTACGATGAAAGAAGGAAGAAGGGGAAGCGAACGGCGACTTTCGGTCCGGTCTGTAGGTCCTTGGAGGTTTTGCTTACCTGGTGACATGTAGAAGGTCGAGCCGCAACCGTAGTCTTCTGACCGCTCGTTTGCAGTCGCGAGACCGAAATCTGCTAGCTTGACTGTCTCTCCGTGGTCTGTGACCAGGATGTTCTCCGGCTTCAGGTCCCGATGGAAGATCCCGAGGTTATGACAATGCTCCACGGCATCCAGGATCTGAAGGAATACCTTCTTGGCGAGCTGGTCCTTACCGACGTACTGTCCACACTCCGTGATGTTGTAGAACAGGTCGCCCTCGGGGCAATACTCCAAAATCACATAGGTGCAGTCCACGTCGTCGACAATCTTCTCCATGGAGACAACATTGGGGTGGGTCGCGGCATTGTAGTGAAGGCGGATTTCCCGGGCTTGGAATTCCACCTGTCGTCGGTCCAGGGGAGTGCCGTCGGCGTTGAACTTGCTCAGCGCCTTGACGGCATATCGGATTCCGGTCTTGATGTCGACGGCCAAGTAGACGACGCCGTAGGCGCCTGTCCCCAAGACCCCAACCAGTTGGTAGGTCCCAGCAAGGATCCGTCCCAGTCTCTCCTCCGGAGCCACCGGCACATATCTATGTTGAAAGTGCTGCTGCTGCTGATGATGTACTGCGACGGGGTGGCTGCTTATCGGGCACTTCTGATCGAAGGCGGGCGAGGCCGGAGGAGTGGGATAACCGTAAACCGAGACATGCTGCATATTATCTGGCCCTGGAGCTGGCTTCCTTTCCTCTTGGCTTGGCAGGTTTGAGAGATTCAAACAGATCAAGTTGTTGAAGAGAGCAAGCAAAATCAGAACGGACAGGAAACCGGGTGGTCCACGCGGAAGAAGGTCCTCTCAGGAAAGGAATCCAAATAGTATTACGACAACCGGGGTCTTGTCCAGAAGGGCCTAACGGGTTGTCCTTGGGTTGGTTCGGTCTGACGGAGAGCAACAACGAAGATCTCCGAATCAACGGGTCAAGCGTCGTCGCGAAAGTGAGAAGATGGCGAGAAGACTCGTGTGGGCGACGAAGAGGGCGACACTTGAATTAGGCAACCAAGACCTGGCACGGAAGAGGTAGAGGGACAGAACGGGTTGATGGAATGAGCGTCATGAAGGAGTTGATGGTCGCCGAGGTTGAGGTGTTGGTGGTGGTCGAGGTTATGGTTGGAGTTGAAGCAGCATGGGAGGAGGAGGGAGGTCGTTCGTAGATATTCAAGCTCGACAAGGCGCTGCCTCTTACCGCAGGTGTCCGCTTGGACATGGAGGGCCGCCTCTCACACTCGAATGGTCTGAGTGGCTTGATCCACTGGGTGAGCCCTGGTCTTGCCCGCCTCGAAGGAGGATCCATCCATGCCGGGACGGTAGCCCACCCCCCCTGTCCCTGCGAGCCAACTCAGCAACCCTTGTCTTTCTTTGGGAGCAGAAGGCCCCACTGTTGCGCTACTCTACGTAAGGACAAGGTATCGTCCCAATAATCTCACGGTGCGCAGTGACTCCACCTCTCTCCTCCTGCTGTGACAGAGTTCCAGCTTGACGAGAGCGACGACGCCAAGGGGTGGGCAGCCACCAGCCAAGGAATGGCGCCAGAGCGTCCTGGGGCACCCACTAATGCAGAGGTGTGGGTGACCTCTGTGACGGAGCGCAATATACGAGAGGGCGAGCAGCATTTCTTGACGCGCAAGATGACTGGCCCACCGAGGATGCGTGTGTGTCACTCACTGCCACCCTACGACACTAACGCCATTTTCCGGTCTCACGCCCTGTGTCGCCCAATGGCCACTCGCCTCGTCGAGGGCGGAGAGGGGGGTGTGCGTGACTCCATCGAAAGGAGATTGGAGTGTCCGATCAGCCAGGGGGGGCGTGAGAGGCGTGGCGCCTGGGCAAGCGTGCTCTGCTGACACGCCCCCTATCCGCTTTTCGTTAGCCGGCGTTGGTCGGGCGGAATCGTCATAATATCGGCTGGCCCGTGACATGCATGCTTTTATTTCCCTTGCCAAATTCTTTGGTCTTTTGCCTTCGAGCCTTGCCGTTAGCGCTCTGGGCAGGTGGAGGGGAGGAGAGGGGCGGCCGGTCGAAGGAATCTCCCTCTGGAGCTACACTAGAACCGGGATGGAATTGCTATGGAACTGATTCAGATGCTCGCTGCAGAAGGAAAACAAACTTCTGGGCGGCCCGTCAAGTGATGGCTTCGTGCAAAGCTTGGGCGATTAACTTCGACCGAGCTATAGCAAAGACACAAGTGCAAACCTTCTACGGATGACCGCCCGGCGTGCAAGGCAGCGAGAAAGAGGGAAGCTTCAGGCCGACCCACACCTTGATTGGCCTGTCTGCAACTCTGTTCAATGTCCAATGTGTCCTCTTCGTGTATCAAAGGAACCGTCCCGTCGGTGGCGCTTGGCTGATGTTTGCGTTGCGAACTTGTGGGTTGATGATGGGCTCTCTGCGACATCAGATGATGCGTTCAAGGGGAGCGGTTTCCACAGTGCTTCGGCGCAGGGTGAACAGCCCGTCCTCGAGGTTCATTGCCTCTACTTAGTTGGCACCACTTTTGGGCAAGTCTCCTCTTCGCCAGGCCAGCGCTTCTGCAACAGAACGCGCCTCGTGGCTTGTGTGTGGTGTCAACGCGAAAATGGAGGCGGGCAGGGAGGCAATCGAGTGATGCACCACCTGCTGAGCCAAGTTGGAGAGGGGCCGCCGCATCCGTCTGGGAGTCCTCCTTGCCCTCATTGGGCCTAACCTTCGCCCAGGTTGCGCGGCCGGTTCCAGTCAGCAGCCAGCCTGCTGCATCCACTGCTTCCCGCAGATCCCAAGTGGACAAGTGGACACGTTGTGCGAGATCTCTTGCTGCCGGAAGAGCCATTGGGCGGTGTCGCCCTGCAGCGAGCGAGCCCAGGACCACAACCGCCAACCACGGGCCACGTCCTAACTGGTCCTCAGAAGGGGAGCGAAGGGCAGCGAAGGGCGGGCAGGTCTCGCTCGGCACGATGCAGGTTGTGAATGCTCTACTGCGCTAAAACACCGCCAATCCAATGGCGATCCCGAATTATGCAGCATTAACCTGACTTTACACTATTATGATCTTATCCACCCACAACTCGGGAGTTCACCAGACGGCTCACCAGATCGCCCGTTGTGACTGGCCAGTTAAGGGACACGAAGTCGAGGCCATTCCTCCCATTCCTCATTGCTCGCAAAACAACTCATTGCGGGCCTTGCCAGCTCGCACCGAACAGCAAGGTCTCAGCTGCCAGTGAATAGAAACTAGGCTGCCGTGCCCACAAAGTGTCCTCTGACCGTGGCCGCCAGGGGGATGCCACCGAAATAGCAGTCAGTCTCAGGGCGACGAGACAAGGCTGCCACTATCGGTGCTGGGAAGAAAATGTTCTCGAACGGATGCTAATCTTGGATCCTGGTGCCTACTGGGGTGTCATCATTCCGCAGTGTCATCGCTCGAGTCAGGGCTGAGCAGACAGGGACCCGTTGGAACTTGGCCTGCTTTGAATCCTTTGGATAGGCGGCTGACTGGCCAGATGGCAAAGCGAAGGCGGTATCGCGCCTCACCTCTCATGTCCGGGTTGTGAAGTGTCTGAGAGCAGTCTCGCGTGGTCTCCCTCCTTGTGCCTGATATTCTAGGCCGCAGTGTCAGGGGGGTGGTCCAAGGACATGCAGGTAGCTGCAGTGTGCTGGATCGGGCGTTCCAAGTCCCAGCAGAAGACAGGTATCTAGTACATCACGTTCCTCTACAACCTGGTATAAAAGAGAAGTCTCGAAAACCAGCGTCAGGGTGGTCGGAGATGAGTCTGCTGACGGGCAGGGGCTTGCGGATGGCGAATGGCGGGCTTCCAGAGGTTCCGCCCATGCACACGAGACGCAGCCTCGCAACTCAAGGGAACATCCATCGACCTAGTGAGAGATCAGCCATGATTGGCCAGAGTCTGCCTTGGCCGCGTCTTGCCGAGCAGAAAGTGAGGCTGTCGGGGCCCGGCTTGGTCGGGAATCCTTGGATGATGTTTCGGAACCGTGCGAGCCACTCATGCGCCGTCGTCCCACAAAAATAAACACACAGAGGCTTTTCACGTAATTAGCAAGGAAAGAAAATGCCTGGAACTCTGTGTGTGAGCCGAACAGAGTAAACACACGCCGGCATTGACCGTGGTTGAGCTCGGGCCACCGACGGTGCTTCGAGGGAGCATCTTACGCGCCTGTGCTGAATCAACGTCTCTCGTCCGGTGTGGCGTGGTAAGTTTCTTCACCATGCGCAGAATGGGCCCGGGATGACTTCACTCTGGCGAGACCGAGACGGGGAGAATGTGTCAACTGTGTCTTCCCCGCTCGGGGTGCCTCTTCCATCGAGATTCACAAGGATCCCTCTCCAGGAGCTTTGATCTTCTGGTGGCCCCAGAATCTGGAGATGAAATCGATAGATCACCGTTGAACCATGTTTGGCGCCTTCAGGGGCGCTCTTGAAGTTGAAGCCATCGTGCGCACCTGGTCTAGTGCTGCACTCCCTGCTGTGGAGGGGACAAGTGCGTTGTTGCAAATCTCACTAAGGCCCAGCAAGATAACGGACAGCTTCTCCCGTTCTGGCCGTCCACCCGTGGACCGCACCCGCTGCAACCGGTCACAAGCGATCTTCAGGTTCCTCTCTGGTCATCCTTCCACATTCCAAACTTCCTGCCGAAAATTAGCGACTACGCAGCTGGAAATTAGGACCCCTGGAGCATGCAGAGACAAGGCCGATCGTTCCCCTTCTATCGAAGCTCTTGAAACTCACCGCCCCGGACCAGCAGCTCTGCGACTGCTCGGATCGAACTTTGGTCCAACTTTCCTTAATCACTATCACCAGAACGCCCAAGCCCATCATTGGCCAGAGAGATACTTAGTGCAGGCTCTGTATTGTTCGGTTGCGGTTGAAGCCTTGCTTAGCTTGTTCAATCAGCGGGTTGTATTCCATTGAGACTACATGTCTAGTGTAGAGAGCAAGATTCGTGACAACTCCCGACACACCCACCTTGACACGCCGTCGAGGATAAGCCAAAGAGACAAGCGGAAACTGTCTCCAAGCTGGCTGACCACTATCTGGTTGACTTCTCCACTCACCCACACAACTCTCGGGGAACAAAGGGCCATGCGTGATGATGCACGTTGGAGCGTGATGAGTTTCCAAGAGCCTCTCCTCTGGGAGGTTCCCAAAGCTGTGGCTGTCACACCGTCTTTTTCGGGCGCTGGCGCAACACACGGACGTCGCTATTTTGATCACCCCTCTGCGTCCAAGGTTAGAAACGCCGTCAAGTATATGCCCCATTCAGCGTGCCCGTAATAGAGTGGTAGCACCCACCAACAGGCTGTCTGGTAGAAACACAATGAACCCCTTCCTTGTAGTGGCATCGAGCTAAACGCCTGGTCTTACCAAAAGCACCCAAACGAGAAACAGGCGGCCGAGCCCAGCCATGCTCTTGCCATGAGGGCGAGCATGCAAGGGAGACCAAGCATTGACGTGGGCGTTTGGGAACGCCTCCTCTCCTTCCCGGCGCGACGGACGGACGTGCCCCGTCGCATGGTCAAGTTGAGACGATGGCTATCGTCGTTGCCCACGCTTGTGGCTTGACGTGCCAAGGCACGACAGTTCACTAGACAAGCATCATCCGACGACTGCTAGATGGGAGGCTGTTCCCAATACAATGCCTTCGTCCGGCCTGGTGCGATTTCCCCCTGCTGCTCTGGCCATGCCGCAACGCTCGTCAAACATGACCGGCGTCCTGAGTTACGGGCAGCCAGGGCAGGCCCGTCAATCATCCAAGATCCGCGGTCAGACGAGCTTAGGTGCTTTTTCTTTCATGCTCATCCCTGGTCTCAAAACAAGCGCCTGGCGTCTCGAGGTCGTCAAGCTTATCGGGGCCCATCCATCAGCTGCTGGATGAGCAGATCCTAAGGGGTGTGACGCTAATCTCGTAGTCGGGCGTGGATATGCCTCGCTTCGATGCGA
Organism: Pleurostoma richardsiae; assembly: GCA_030052745.1. Classification (NCBI taxonomy): domain Eukaryota; kingdom Fungi; phylum Ascomycota; class Sordariomycetes; order Calosphaeriales; family Pleurostomataceae; genus Pleurostoma; species Pleurostoma richardsiae. The sequence continues at coordinate 235,027 of JANBVO010000045.1, forward strand.
AGTGTATCTCCCTACGTCTACACCACGGCGCCTTTGATTCAGATACCATGTGCCTAAGCGGGAAGACGAGCAAGGGATAGTATGCGAGACGGCCTGCAAAGGAGAAAGGAGCATTCCCTGTGTATTCGTGACAGCCGCCCTTGCTTGCTGGAGCTGTTCGGTGAGGGCTGTCCTTGTTCGGTATGACGCTCCGGGCGCAGCTCACCCCGCAGAATGGGGAGGCTGACCTACCTACCTACCTACCACCGGGCGATCTGTGACGGCACACTGCTCGTTTGCTCTCAGCCTCAACCTTCGTCCCGTGACTTGGCCACCATTCCATTGCTTCTTGTGCCCACGACGGTCTGGACCTCGACGATCGTAATGCGTCTCACGCATCTCACAGCCTTCGTATAAACCGTCTCACCACATACCTACCCAGCCATTCTTGCTGTCCACCGAGTAAACAACAACAAACTAACGGCAGCCCGATAACAGGCGGCAGAAGGGATGTGAATGTCTCACCATCCGGTTAGTTAGCCTCGCCGCTAAGCTACCAAGGCACGTTATCTGTAGTGTCTGTCCCGAAGGCGAGAGACAGTGTCTCCTGGATGGAACGCTAGCCCAGGCGGATGGGCAGCACCAGAAGGACGGAGTGCCACCGTAGGCGAGCAACTAGCTTTCTTTCCGCAAGCGTCATGGCTTAGACGATCTCATGCGGCCGGAGCGAATTCCGTCCTGTTGCTTTGTCCGTCGCGGCCCCGGAAAGGAACCCACACAGAACGCCAAAGGAGCTTCGGACTCCAGGCTTTACAGTCAAGCGTCTGCTGCTGATAGCCAGGTGGTGGAGGATGAATCCCAGCTGCCGCATCTGGTGAAAGAGGGTGGGACGGGGGGGCTCATCACCTCCGCTTCCGATGACGCCGATAAGGTCGATCCAAGGTCGATCCTCTCCCCCTCCAATGCTCGGTGCGCGACATTAGGATCGCAACGTCCAATTACCATGCCTGCTGCAGAGGACGCTGCCGCGTGCTCCTCGAGCTACTGTCGGGGAGCCGGCTCCTCCGGGACGGAGCCCACGTTGGGTAGGCACGATGTAGGTTGACGGTGTTGATCTGATATGAGAAGGGATCTACATTTTTTTCCATCCCACACAACGCTGTGATCGACGACCCCTACGCAGAAGGGAAGAAAGAAGCAACCGAGAATCTCTCGGACCTGTAAGAGAACAATCCACTTGTCCCAGTGTTCGGCCGTGGAACGAGACCCTTCGCCCCTTTTTTCGAGGCTCTTCCAAACCTCCGCCGCGGCCTGCCGCCTATCACCCTTTCTTCCTCCGATCGTCACCTTCGTGATCATCGCTTCGTCAATACGGCCTTGTAGGATATGCACGCTTGCTTGAACTGACGTCAAAACGCTTTTGAGCGGAGGGGCTTTCGCTCCAGGCCGATTTTGCTGTGTCATTCACGCCTCGGGATCAAGGGATGTCGTTGGATTTTGCTTCCTTCTTCATTCCCAGTCACCAATCAACGCCAATCCCTTTGCCTCTCGATCGAACATTCATTCTCTAAGTGAGTTGCAGAGAACATCATCCCGTAGATCGTCAGTTCTCGGCCGTAGGCCCCCTGAGATGATGATGGGGCTTGCAGGGCGCTGAGACGCCTGTGGGCAAGGCGCGGATTTGCGGCCCTTACGGCGTCATAGCTAGTATCAACGCACACCCTGACAATCCCAAGGAACTGATCGGTCAATCAATGCGATGCTTCTTCCCCTCAGTGATCTATGATGTTGAGTCTCACGGTGATATCATCCGAGCAAAGCCCAGCCCCCGGATCTACATCCCCCATCCAATGAGAGGTACCCCATTTCCACTACCCGACCTCTCCCTAACGGCCCTCACCCCTATTCAAGGGGTGTCTCTGTCCCGTCCTGCAAGACAGAGGAAAGCTCCCCCGTCAGCCGCGCTGCACCACTACCACCCCCAAGCTAGAGCCGGCGACACAGATCGAACAAGTCGCGAAGCAAGACGCCCCAGACGGCCGGCGACAGGGCGCTAGTTCCAGCTGCTGGTAAGACGGGAGGACACAGCTTGCCAGCGAACAGGTGAATGCGGCTATCCGACCAGCGGCGTCTACATGTCTCGGTGCCCAGACGTACAGCTACGGGGCGAGATTCCGTTGTCCATTGGAACCCGCTAGCTAGAGTGCAAGCGGGCGATCGTCGACTGCAGCGTGCCCATCTGCTCTGGGCGGCGAGGCTAGAGGAAGAATGGCATCGCATTGCAGGTCCAGGGCGGGACACGGATGTTCTCCCGCTGCCACATCAAGGGGATGACTAGCTGGACCAGTGCGCTTCCCCCGGGTGGTTCAGTACTGTACGCCTCATTGACGAAGGTAGCCCCTGAGAGCCGTTTGCCCATGCCCTCTTGGTCCAACGTCACCCGTGGAGCGTCCAAGCAACCCCAAGCACCAACCGGTTCTTTCATCCGATGTGCTCGCGACCCGGCAGAAAGGACAAGCAGGGCAAGGAGCGAGGGGCGACGCCGACGGAGCTTGAAGAAGCTGCCCTCTTGCCGCCCTGCCGTCCACCGAGACACAGGTGGCAATGCGAGGTGCGGAACGGGGGTTTGCTCTCCAACTCTGTTGTGCATAGGATAGTGCAACAGGCCACGACCAGCCTCCGAGTGACGATGCACGAGGCTGCCGGTGGTGCTTTCATCCGTTCTCATGTATGCACCGTGCCATCAACCGGAACTCACTTTTCGTCATTTCGTCTGGACATTGGCCCCGTGCGCGCGAACATGGCCCGCTACCTGGGCCGCCAACCGTCTCTCGTAGAGCAATGCGTTTCCCGTGGCCGTGAATATGGCCAAGTCCGTAAAGCATATGTGCTGCCGAACGCTATTCTGCAACTCTGCGTCATGCCGTGAACAAGGCACTCCTGTCTCGGCGAAGAAAGGAGCCCAGCCACCCAGCCCACTTCACCTGCGAGACAGCAATTCTCGTCCATCGTGGGACATGACGCCGTGAGACAATGCAACTGCCCATGGCGCCTGTACGACGGCGCGTACACCTGCGGCGACCCGTTTCGTCGCAGTGGTGGCAGGAGGGACGGCAGCTTGCCCTGCGGCTTTCCTCGGCGGACATGGACACCACGAACCCAGCCGTAACATACAGGTCACAGACTTGCCGAAATACGATGGAGACGGTTGGGCGGACAGGTAAGGCAAGAGAGGCCGAGTGGCGCAGAATGTTGCTAGATTGGATGTACGCCACTCTTGTTGGCGGTTGACTGAGCACCTGTTTGCAGGAGGGACGGTAACCGGGCGAAAGAGTTGCACTCCCGTGTCACTATGCTCACAGGGCCTGCAGCAACAAGATGTCACGGAGACGATGCAGGGGACATCTTGACACGTGTGCAGAGTAGGAGTTGGTCGAGACCGGCGGCCATGTCTGACGAGGCATATTCGACGTTCATACCCGTGATGGATGGTAGTAACACAACATATCGTCTATCTACTGCATGCAATGTTGAATTACTCCGTTCTTGCAGGCGGAGGGGACACATGAGAGCGATTGGGATCCTTGCCTGAGATACCAGACCGTTTCTTTAGAGCAGGCCGGTGTCTCTTGAGAGGAGAGTGCTCCTAAGGTGAGAGTGCTGCTGCCACCTCAAGAGATGGAGGCAAACCACCTGAACGGTGATCGGGGACAGTGCCTCATGGGAAGAGGACGTGCGTCCGTACGACACTAGTATTTTTTGTTCATCTACCGTGCATGTGGACCCCTATTTGTGTGTATGTGTATGTCTACATGTATAGCTGGGTACAAAAGCATTCAACGGACCGGAGATAATGGCCTCTACTGCCTTCGCCACCCGGATACAATCCAAGCCGACGGCGGTGATGCGAGAGTTCCTTGATGCAACTTCCGAGTCTGGTCCTCAACCGCCCTCAATATCCTGACTAGCAACATCCTACTTGAGACATGCGATATCATTGCATCTCCGGCGCTCCCATCACCAACAGCGTCGATAAAGAGGAGCGGCTATGAGGACCTGAGTCCCATTCCTATTAAGGGCGGGCAGGCCCTTGACTAGCCTCACTCCACCTCCACCAGGGCACCAACCCATGCTCATCGTCGCGATGCCGAGGCCACCCTATCCGTGAAGAACGGATGCTTTAGCGCCTCGGCGGGGGTGATCCTCTTCTCAGGGTTGAGGTTGAGACACCGGTCCAGCAGGTCGTGGAAATGGTTGAGCTGCCTGACCTCTGCATCGTCCATACCGCTTGACGCAGTCATGAGACGCGTGCGCAGGTCGCGGGTTGGCTTCGTCATGGTAAGAGTTCTGACGTTGGTCTGTTCAAGGCCTGTTAGCTGGTGTGCTCATGCTATTTTTGGTGAAGAACAGGAGCAAGGGTAGGACTGTGAGGAAGAGCAGTGTCTCCAGATTTGCATGTGGGGTATGGCCGCATGAACGAGTATGTCATCAACTTCAAACAGCTAGCAGGGTTCAGAAGGAAGACGACGATGCAGCTTGTCAGAGATGCAGTGAGCTTGGGGGCGTCAGAAAGTAGCCGCCGCCATGGCTGGGCCAAGCAAAAGAGAGTGATGCTGTGGACTCCATTGCATATCCGGTCGGGATGTCACCTTGAGGCTTGATGTGTATGCAGACTTCTGCACGAAGATTGGAGCTCCTTCTCCTCTTCCTTTGGCCAGGTTGCGTGATGAACCAACTGCGCAGCCATTTTCTAGCCATGCACACCTCATCCTGATGGCCTGCAACGGCGGGCCTAGCTGGTCGGATGAGCGGCCGGTTGGGAATGGACATGCCCGCTCAGCGCTTACGGACCGCAGGCGGCCCCCAAAGAAAGCGCGAGGGACAGGGGCAACACAAAAATAGAAACGATTTCCAGCATCTTGTAACGCATTGATCCTTCCTGAGTAGTCGGGCACAAGGACAAGTGGGTGGTGGGCAAGAAACGAATGCAGAGTTGAAGGTCACACATACCTTTCCGAGAATCTTATCCCGCTCCTGACTGATGAAGTTGCCGAAGTCGTCGAAATGCATCTGCCACAGCTGGCCTCGCCGGTAGAGCTTGTTGCTCATCTTGCCCCGGATCTCCATGATGGCCTTTAGCATTTGGTTGTTGCTGTCCCCCGTGAACAGAATCTTGCCGGTGTACAGCTCGTACAAGGTGCATCCGATGGACCACATGTCGATGGCATAGTCGTAGGGCATGCCGAGGATGATCTCAGGTGCTCGGTAGAAGCGACTGACGAGATAGGGTGTGATCTCCATGTGGGCGGTGGCCGCGTCGGACCGGTCGATAGCAGTGCCCAGATCGCAAATTTTGAGGACATTTCGGCCTTCGTTTACCTAGCAAGTCGTTAGCCGCATATCCAACCTTTGCTCTTTACTGCGTGTGTCAACTTACCAGGATGTTGTCAGGTTTTAGATCGGCGTGGATGATACTGCACTTACGCATGTGCGCCAGCGCGACGAAGATCTGATACGCATAGGCCCTTGTCGCCCCAAGATTAATGCCCACGTTGTTGCCAAACTTTTTCAGCACCTCTCTCAGGTTCAGGCTCAAGTTCTCGAAGGCCATGCAGAGATGGCCCTTGTACTCGAACGAGCGTTCGAACTTGACAATGTGCTTCTTGTTCTCCATATCAGCGGAGTTAAGCTTCTGGAGGATTGAGATCTCGGTGAAACCGCCCTTTCTCAGAGCATCGTTGTTCCGCATAATCTTGATGGCAACAAGTTTCTTGTTCGTAATGTCAACCGCACGAGCGACACCTGAGAACATACCCTTGCCGAGACTAGACTGAATCTGATAACGACCGTTCATGATCTCACCCGGGCGAATTTTGTAGTAGCCTTCCTTGTCGTCTCCTTCAAGGATGGCACCGTTCGCTTGTGCTGGCTGTGCAGGTGCTTCTTCTGCGGCGGCTGGCTTCGCAGGAGCCGGCTTCGGAGCCACGAACTTGTCCTCATCAAAGTCCTCGGCAAACATGTCAAAATCCTCGTCTTCGTCAGCAGCTGGGCTGGCACCATTCTTTTCCTCACCGTCCATCTTCTCCGCCGTAGTTGAGACAATGGAACCTCGGCGATGTTCACCATGGAGATGAGCAACACCGTGACCCATTTCGACACGGCGCTCGTCTTCCTGCATGTCGACCGTCGGATCATAGTCGGCTGCAGATGGACCGTCCTCATCGTCTGGTTTCCTCTCGACATGGGTATTGATCAAGTCCTGGTCATTAGCAATATCCAGGGTGCCGGGGGACAGATGATCTTGAGGGCCGCTTGCAGATAAAGCAGGAGAGGCGGTAGTTGCTGCTACTGTCACATTAGCATATCTGCCCGAGCTATTAGGGCAGGAGGCTTACCAGAAACAGGAGTCCGCGGTGTCTTCTGAGGAGTGTTGTTCTGAGTCGTGTCGGGAGTCGGAGAGGCCGGTCTGTCAGCGAGTACAGCCTGGAGATGCAGGGGAGTCGAAGCTCGCGATTTTCTGAGTAGTTCTTCTCTCCGGCGTCTTCGTCGCTCAATCTCGGCCTCCTCATCGATAGGCTTCTGCTCTTCCCAGTTCTGGTCAGGTTCGGGTTGCTGCACCTGCGTTCCGTCCTTGGGTCGTTCACTGCCATCCGGTTAGCAACAAGCCAAAAGCACAGCGAGGAGACAAACTCACGCCATATCTTGAAGCGCAGTGTCTTGGCCGATATGTTCAGCCGTAACACCTTGATCAGATTTAGCAACTTGTCTGGCAGCATGGGTCTCTTCAGCTACCGGAGCTCGCCTCGATGTGGCATCACCCCGTGGTCGCTGCTCGTCTTGGGCACTGTACTTGATGTTCTCAGCGTGGTCACCGTTCTGATATCTGCCAAAACGGTCACCTTCTCGTCGCCCACGATCCCGACGCCCTCTTCCGCCACGGCCGGAGCGATATGGAGACGGGCTGCGGTTCCTGGGCCGCTTCTCAGGATATCTGTCGCGGTCACGTTCGCGATCGTCGTAGCGGGAATCGTATCGCGCGTTTGATGAATGAGGGTGCGGCCTATCTAGATCATCGTATCGCAGACCCGAGCCCCGGGAGGGCGGACCGTCTAGGTCCTCGTATGAATGTCGGGAGCGACGATTCTCTCCGCGAGGACCATCTTCGTAATGCACGCGGAATCTCCGAGAGTCGGGGCCGCCCCGCCGGTCATAGTCCCGGTCGTCACGAGAGCGCTTGAATCCTCGAGGCGAGATGCTCCGTCGAGAGGGCGCATTGTGGCGAGAGTCGGGATAGTCAGGGGATCGCGAGAATCTAGCGCGGCTTCTGTCTGGACGGTCAACACCGTTTCCACCAAAGTGAGGCGTTGAAGTTGCCTTGGAATCCTCAACTCCGTTCTCTATGATCTCGCCCTCGTCGGAGGAGCTGGCGCGTGAAGCCATGGTGTCGGTGCTGATGAGCGCGTCTCTCTTCTTCCCAGGGTCAGAATGACGAGGACGATCCTCGAGCTTTGGCCGGTTAGGATTGCCAGTGTCAGCGGAGATTCGAGAGTGTCCTAATGCAAGCAGGAAAAGTGCCCAACCGGATCAATCCTGTCAACCTCCCGACGGCTCAGGACATGTGTCAAAGAGCTGGAAGAGCGAGAGGAAGGATTGTCGAGGTTCACGAAGTCGACGAGTGCGGTGAGAGGCCGCAGCCACAAGAAAGTTCAAGAAAGTCCGTATAGATCTCTATGAGCCCAGAATCAAGCTGTTATGGCAGCTGCGGTGTTAAGGAACTGCACAGAGCAGCTCTAGGACCTTTGTGCGTGTGTGTGTGTGTGATTGTGTTTTGTGTGACGCATTTGAAGCATGGTTGACGTGAGTTGTACCAGATCCTCTGCCCCGCGATAAGCGCAAGTTGTGCGTTACCGAAATAATTCGCGGCAACGTGATTGGACAGTGCAAGCGCCGCGGTCTGGACCGACCCTCTATCGATTAAGGAGGGGCAAATCCCTCGAAGGAAACATTTATTTGCGTGACCTTTTGACCGACTCGTGCCTCTTCCCAACTTCTGAGCGTTCAGTCACTGAAAGGGTTTCTTCTAACTTTCTACGACACTATCCTCTTATTTGTGCTGTCGATAGCATCAAGACGCCAGAATGGGTGGTCAAAATAGAGAAGGTAGACGCCTACCCTTCTCGTTCCTCACAAATACTTCTGCCGATCGCTAACTGATGGTGGGATCACAGGCGGCAAGGTCAAGCCTCTGAAATCGGCCAAGAAGGATAAGAAGGAGCTGGACGACGACGACAAGGCATATCTTGAGAAGAAGAAGGCCGGTGAGCACTCCTTACATCCGCCTGCAGTCCTTTTAGCCCCGACCCATCATTGACCGCATGTCGCGAATGCAGAGGAGAAGGCGAGAAAGGAGATGGCTGCCAAGGCCGGGGGCAAGGGACCCCTCAACACCGGCGCTCAGGGCATCAAGAAGAGCGGCAAGAAATAGGAGTACTTGACCGAGCGGGAGACGTCATACCGAACACTGGGAAGGCTGGTCGGGGCTTGAGCATGGAGCTTTACGGGTAGCGAGGCGCCAGCGCCAAGCCTGCGTGGTGCACGGCGTTGGAGATCTGATGATCTGGAGTTTTGCTTGGACGCGGCATCTTCCCGCCAGTCTAGATCTGGGAGCGCATAGTGATGCGACGTCCCTGCGGAATCGATATCTGATCATGCCATCATTTGCGGCTGGGCTCTGCCGCCTTTTCTAGAGGGATCGGACTTACATACTCGATGGATCCTTACCTGCAGCCGCGAAGCCATCGCAACATAAATGCTGCTGTAATGATGGCTTGGAGCAGCAAGTCGTGCTCACCGACCGCGGGAGGCTGCTCTGCGAAAGTCGGACTCGTAACATTCAGATCGAGGGCGGCTGCTGTCGGCTGCGGGCACCTGTGGGCAGCTGCCAAACACTGCCTCGGCAGCAGTGCATCAAGAGGGCGGCGGATTCTCATGTGCCTTTCCCAACAATTCGTAGAAGGCTTCGATGGTCCACTTGGAAAGCATTCGATTCAACAAATGTCGCGCGTAGAGGAGAGTGTATAGAACTGCTGTAGATTAATACTAAGCTATCTTCTGCATAAGTCGGAGGCGTCCTTTTCTGAACTCGGCCACTGTCTATAACCCCTCCCAAAATTTCCTCCCCGTATCCGCACCTTAGACTGCACTCCTTCAAAATGCCGGACTCGGCGGGATCACCACCGGCCCGGGGCGCTTCTCCCGCAGCGGGACCGCAGCTCCGGCGCCGCAGGGCTTCTTCCTCGGCCGCCGCAGCCGCGGCCGGCGCCGTCCTTGATACGGCCAAGCAGGTCGAGTCCAGCGTCGAGCGCGCCCTCCTCTGGGCGTGGGATGAGCTCCCGCACTGGCGGCGCGACAACGCCTTCATCCTGAGCGGCTACCGCCCGACCTCGAACAGCTTCCGCGCTTCCGCCGGCAGCCTGCTGTACCTGCACAACGAGTCCGTCAACATCTGGTCGCACCTCCTGGGCTCTTTTGCCGCCGCCCTGTGCGCGGTGGCCGCTTGCCTCCTGGTGCGCTGGGAGCTGGCGCCGAGGTGGGCGGGCGCGTCTTCCGGCGACGTTGTGGCCTTCGCGTGCTTCTTCGGCGGGGCGGTCGCGTGCCTGGGCATGAGCGCGACGTACCACGCCCTGTGCAACCACTCGCCCGAGGTGGCCCGGTGGGGGAACAAGCTTGACTACACCGGCATTGTCTTCCTCATCGTCGGCAGCTACGTGCCGGCGCTGTACTACGGGCTCTTCTGCCTGCCGGGGCTGATGACGGTGTACCTGTCCATGGTCAGTCGAGACCCTGCTGCCGTTCGAGACGAGCCGTTGCTGACCGCTCGTTTGCAGATCTGTATCCTGGGCACGGGCTGTCTGACAGTCTCCTGGTTCGACCACTTCCGCACGCCGGCGTGGCGCCCGTACCGCGCCCTCATGTTCGTCGGACTCGGCGTGTCCGGTGTGGTTCCCGTCCTTCACGGGATGGAGATCTACGGGTACGCAGCCCTGAATGAGCGGATGGGTTTGAACTGGGTGTTGCTGCAAGGGGCGACCTACATCTTTGGCGCCTTCCTCTATGCTGTGAGTGGTCATTCACAGGTCCCTCCCCTTCACTCCGTTCGCTATAATGCTGCTGGACCTCGGGCATCGTGGTTGCTGACGGGAAGCTGTGTTGATAGGCGCGGTGGCCGGAACGAACCCGCCCCGGAAAGTTCGATATCTGGGGCAGCTCCCATCAGCTCTTTCATCTCCTCATCTTGCTTGCTGCCGGGTTTCATCTGCAAGGTATGACCAAGGCCTTTGATTACCATCACAGCGTCATGGGTGCGAAATGCTGAGCATTTCCCGTTATTTGGCCACCTTTGGCAAGGGCTGTTGTTCCCCAGGGCCAATAACTACACCTGTACATCTGATGCTGCGATTCTCCTAGAGGCCTAGCAAGCAGTTTCGCCGCATATCATAGAACCCCCAGTGCTACACGGCCTGTTGATATTAGTAGGGTTAGCTGGGTCTGCTCTAACGTCGAGTGTACGAAAAGATGTACTGATCGATGGTGGCTTTCGATGGCGATGACTGGCGAGGCCTTCACTTCACACGCTAGAGCTGCCTTTCTACGCCTACCTTTAATAGACGAAGCTCATGTCTCGCTGAGACTAGAATATACTTGTACGATTATGATCAGAGGCGTTTGCTTTACAAATGGCTGGATGAGCCCGCGTGGACGGAGTCTGAACACGAAATCGGGCGGATTGAAGATGAGGGTGACATAGATATCGTTTATGAATTCTTTCATCGACTCTTGGATTTTACAAGCTAGGAGTACATGCAGGCATGTAGCCCCTTGATAGAGAGTCTAAGCCCCCCAGACTTGACGAAGCGATTCCGAGCCCAGGTTGACATGTCTTCGAGTACCGGCACTCGCGGAACAACCGCATGAACAAGTGTTGAAGTCAACTGCTCTGTTCACTTCTCCTGAGTGGTACGCGATTCCTCCATCGCGTCACCTGCCTCGTCCGATGCCCACTCGACACCGAGGTCCATAATCCTGACCAGCCCTGACCCCATCGCGACAGCCGCCAAGCACCCGAGCTCGACATTGGGATTCCATGCCAGGGCGGTTATCCTGCTCCATGGATGGTATATTGCGGCCCTCGACACCTCAAACACCCTGGGCCGCCCGCCATTCTCGGCGTCGTCCGCAACCGCACCCGGCGCCCCCTCTCCATCGTCCGGGTCGGCCCCCTGTTGCTGTCCCTCCTCCGCCTCCCTTGGTGGGTGCGCCTTCCCTTTGCCCTTCCTCCCCTTCACCTTGGCCTTCGCGGGACCTTTCTTCGCCCTATGCTGCACCCTCACGTGCTCCGTCCGCGGGTTGACGTTCGCCTCTGGCAGGAACCCCTGCAGGATGCGCGCCGCGCCGCGCGCAGCCGACCCCGGGGCGTCACGAAACTCGTGCTGCAGGACCCGCAGCTTGCGGCCCTCCTCGCCGCGCTCCGCCATCAGCTTCCTGATCGCGTTGAGGGCCCAGACGCTGCCGTCGGCGCAGCCCACCAGCAGGTAGGGGTGTGCCTTGCCGGCGGCGAGGCAGGTCAGGCCGGCGGGCAGGGTGACGAGGGTGCGGCTCTGGACGGCGAAGCGGACGTGGGCGAAGCCGACGATGGTGTTGTAGGGCGTCGGGGAGGGGTAGATGCCGAACCAGCCCTGCAGGTGGTCGTTCCAGTCCAGCAGGTTCGGCTGGAAGCTGACGCCGCCGAGAAGGGGCACGTAAGTCGACTCGGCGGCGGGGAGGGCCAGGTCGGTCACGGTCGGGCAGCCGCCGACGGGGGTGGAGGAGATCATGTAAGGGCGCGAGGGGTAGCCCGACGAGATGTCGAGGACCTGGCTGATGTGCACGGGGTGCCGAGCTAGGAACCGGCAGGGATAGACGGACCAGAGGGTGATGGAGCCGTCGGAGTGGCCGAGGCAGAGGCGATTGGTGCCACACCAGGTGAGGCAGGTGGCAGTGACGGCGTACTCGGAGGTGATGCCAAGGGTCGCCATGGGCTCGTCGATCCAGTCTAGAAAAGGGTTAGCAGGGCATCTCTGCTGTGGCCTGTCACTCGCGAGAAGAAGGTTGCTCACCGAACATGTCCTGTCCCTGTGCTTTTGGTACTGGGACCGCAACTACCCGCACCAGCCCGTCACCGCACAGCGCGGCAAGGATACCGTAGGTCGCCGTCGTGCGCAGCGGGGCAGGACACCACTGCAAGCGCTTCGGCCTGCCCCAGTCGAAGCAGATACCGCCTATCCTCTCGGGAGGCGCTGTCGAAGGGCGTCGTATCCCTTGCTCGTCTGTCGCCGTCTGCAGCCTCCAGAACTGGATGCACCCGTCTCTCTCCTCGTCCTGCTTGGTCTCTTCGTCCGTCTCATGGTACACCTGATCCGAATGCGGCACAACACCTAGCGCCAGCAGTTGCTCGGAGCTCCCTCCCGGTAGCGGTGCCCAGCCCAGAGACAGGACGAGGCCCCCAACATCGAATATCCAGCCGTTGAGGGTGTCTAGCTTCGGCTCAGGATCTGTCACGGGAGCACCCAGTTGCGACAACAAGCAGCTCTGTCCATACTTGAACTTGGACTCTTTCTGATCATCATGAGGGCCAAGGAGAACAACGAGCTCGTCGCCGCTGTCGACCAGAGGCACAAACCGCTCTGCATGCTTGGACGGTATCCGGTGGGCTCGTTGCAGGTTTTCACCCGCGGACAAGTACGCCCGATACCATTTGAGGCAGGCCTGGGCTCGATCGAATTCAAAGGCCTGGGGCAGCCAGGGACTGGGCATGGCTGCGCCGACGCCAGAGGGCCGCTTGGAGGGCAACAGGCGGTACTCGCACCACTGGTTCATCATGGCGTAGACGATGTCGAGGTGATCCTCGTCCGGCCCGTACAGGATTTCGGCCAGCTGACGGAAGCGGTGCCAGCGCCTGAGGGGCCCGACGTAGATGCGCGTCGCGCGCAGGTCGACGGGGTACTTGGGCACCTCGTGGACGTGATAATCTGGCTGCGATGCGGCGAGGAGTTTCGCGGCGTGGCTCCTCCGCTGCGCCCGCCTCCTCTTGGCTTCGGCGGCCTTCTTTCTCGACGTGGTCGAAGCCTTTGCATTGTCATCTCCGTCGTCGAAATCGTCGCCCTCGTCGCTCATGATCCCAGCCAGTGCAGGCTCGTCTTCTGCTGCTTCATAATCGTTTTCATCGTCGTTTCCCCGGCGGCGGCCTGCTTCTTCATCCACATCCATCGCATCCTCAGCCGCAGGTCCACCTGGTTCCTCCTCTGGCGCCTCCCCTGGCGCGTAGGTGAAATGCTTCGTCTTGTTCGACTCCCGCGTGCGCATGTTGGCTTGGTGTGTGAGAGGTGGTCCTTCGTGAATTGTTCTGTTTCCGTTCTGCGAGATCACTGGCGTAAACGTCGGATTTTAGTGAGTTGTTGGTGATGTGCTTAGTGGGGTTGCGCTGAAAGCGCGCTGAGGGAGCTTGACGACATGTAAGGCACCTGACGACTTACACGCTGACACCATTACCGGTCGTGTCTACCAAGCTTATGTTACTTGTCTTCTATGTTTGCAAGTCATGGCACATATCGTTCGGCATCTAGGTATCTTGGCATATCCTTGGCGGACAATTGCGGTGCGAGAAGTCTTGTAGACTCCACGGGGCAGATTTATTTAGCAGACATGTTCGAGTCAACCGCCCGTATATTTACCGCATGGCACGGCAAGCCTGCATTGAATTCAAGACAGAATTATAATGGGAAAAGGTGGATGTAAACATGACACAGGGTATGAGAGAATCTGGCAGACGGCACACGACCGAATTAACCGGTCTCACTGGTCTTCAAGGTTCGATAGCTCCTAGAATAACATCGTCTGCTATGCCTCTCACTTCTTGGGCTTTCACGCTTCTGAAGCGGCAGCATCATGAGAGACTCTGACGTTCCGACCATCAGCAGAAGCGTTGATTACTGTCAGTGCCTCTTGCCATTTGAGCTATAATTCCACCGATAGCCGCACACCACACAAAGTAGGTAGGTATCCCCCAAGCGCATATGTAACGTCCTGGAGGGTATAGAGAAGGACCGCTCACGCGAGCCCCAAGACAGCGTTATGCTCGCTTTCCTCCACGTCAACATGGTGCCTGTGATGTTGCGGCCTGACCAATGTTACTCTCGATATTAGCCTCGCTGTATGGCGACGTCACCATAGGGAATGAGAACGTAGACCCGGGGGGGAACATTCTGTCCTGGGTGCGTAGACCTGGCATTAGTAGCGGGGATGAGTAGGTATCTCTCAGCTGCATCAGCGCTCTATTCCCAGAGACGGCGGACGGATTCTGCTTAGACAGCGTGGACCGGGCGCACCTGACGGAGCGCCCTGGACATCGTGCTGAAGTGACACTGATCCACGGTGTCCGTCTTCGGTGGTGATATGCGGGCATGATCAAGTCCCCATTCCGACGCGGCTCCTCGAGCTTGTTGAGCAGGCAGACCTCAGACCACCTACGATCTCTTCGGCGGTCCTCGTAGATCTCTCAGAGATCCTTCAGGAAGTGTGCCTTGAACTTCTTGTTCGCCCGGTCCGCCGCTCGGTGGCTGAACTGGTCACCATGGATCTCGAAGACTAGCCTCCTCGGCGTGGCTGCCGGTGCCGCCGCCTGTTTGTCGACATCCATGACCTGGCCGACCTTCTTCTTGCCATCACCATTCTGCCCAGTCTCTGAACTCCCACCTGCCGCACCATCCGCCTCTTCGACTGGCACCTCGACGCGGAACACCGTGCCCTCCTTGGGGACGATCTTGAGTTTGTCCTCGCGCGTGATCACCTCGAACACGAACCGCGCGTCCTTGACCACGATGCCGCGGATGCCCACCCTGTCCACGCACCTGCTCCGCACCACCTCCATCTCCGCGCCGTGCATGTCCGCGCTGCTCAGCTTCGCCGCGGCGCCCTGCCCGCCCGTCAGCAGCTCCCCACCGAGCACCTCCCGCACGTATCCCAGCCACAGCCGGTGCAGCGGCTCGAAGGTTGCGTACTTGCGGCCCTCGCGGGGCACTTCGTACAGGCCGAGGCGGCGTCGCTGGCGCGCGGAGAGCGGCGCCGGGCGCAGCGTCTTGCGGCGGTCGTTGGCCTTCTTCTGGCGGGCGCGTCGGCGGGCCTCGCGGGCGTCGAGGTGCGGCGGGGGAGAGGTCGGGCGCAGGAAGATGGGGCGGCGCTGGATCTTGTCGGCGAAGATGCGCGCCGCGGCGTCGGGAGGGTGGGCGCGGGCGAGGAGGGCCTGCGTGATGGGGAGCTTGTCCGTCGAGGCCATGGTGCTTTCGGAATCTCGCTGCTGGCTGCGTCTTCGGGTGGCTGCCACCGTTTTGCGGACGCCCTCGCTCTCTCATGCAACGCAGAGGAGTGTTTGAGAAGACGACGACGGCTACTGCAGGCAGTCCGATCGGGCTTAGGTTAGGATGCAGAAAAGCTGCAAGGCTGGTCTGATTAACGTGTGGGGTACAGTAGTAGAGTCGAGTAGAAGCTTTTTTTTTTTCGGTGACGTTCACATGCTTTCGGTTCGGCACAAACAACGCCCATCCCCGCTAGTAGTCTGGGGAAACGGCAGCTCCTGTCTGAGCGCCGGGGGGCCCTTTTCCCATGCGGAGAAATGGCGGGCTACTTGTCCATTAAAGTTAGTGCTCAGGCATACATCATCGTCACTATGAGTGGGCGGTGGCCTGATCTGAAGCAGAGTATTTGGTGCGTCCCTCCATTCAGACAAGCCATTGGAGCATCATCTTGGGTGGTTGAAGGGAACACTGACGCCTCACAGGCCACAGAGGGTTCACAGCGGAGGTGCACCTGTCCCTGTCTTCGATTCCTGCTAGCTGGGTACCTTGCCTACACACCTACTCTACCTACTCGAGCAATCCACCTACTTCTCCGTCTCCGGTCTGCTCCCGTCCGAGAGAGGTCTCTCCTCCGTCGCCGGCGCCGGTCACGATAACCTGCTTCTGACCCCCCCGGGCCAGTGCCGCTTCCGCCCTCCCGCGATGCCGTCCACCGACGATGCGCCGCCACGCGACTCGGCGCCCGACCTCCGGATCCTGGGCGACCAGGTGACGCTGCAGCCGTCGGGCTTCGTGGAGCCGCCGCGCGCCGACGAGAAGGAGGAGGCGCTGATGCACCACATGAAGCGGTTCCGCTCCGAGCCGCTGGCCTTCCTGCGCGAGATCTCGCTGTACGTGTCGGGCGAGGGCTGGCGCGCCTACGAGAAGCCCATCGGCCAGCCCATCTTCTACACGGGCTTCACCGAGAACATGAAGAATACCGTGCTCTCGGCCCCCCTGCTGCAGGCCCGCATCGCCTCGCTGGCCGACGCCCGTCTGGCCGTCGAGGAGCGCAAGGGTCTGCTGGGCACTCCCTCGGACAGCGGGACCGGGGAGTTCGCGACGCACAGGGCCCGGCGGCGCGCGGAGCTGGAGCAGGGCCTGCAGGATCTCGCCGAGAAGCTGACGGACCGCATGATCTGCAAGTTCGAGAGCCGGCCCTTCATCCGCGGCGCCTACTACCTGACGACGCAGCTGCTGACGCGCGCCTACCATCAGGGCATCCACGTCAGCAGCGAGGAGATCTTGCGGCTGCGCAAGGTGGCCGAGCAGGCGCAGCGGGACAAGCAGAGCATCATCTTCTTGCCGTGCCACCGCTCGCACGTTGACTACGTCTCGCTGCAGCTGATCTGCTACCGCCTTGGCATCGGGCTGCCCGTCGTGGTCGCCGGCGACAATCTCAACTTCCCGCTCGTCGGCAGCTTCCTGCAGCATGCTGGCGCTATGTGGATCCGGCGGTCGTTCGGCGACGATGCGCTGTACACGACGCTTGTCCAGACGTATATAGATACGCTGCTGCAGGGCGGCTACAACCTCGAATGCTTCATCGAAGGCGGCCGCTCGCGGACGGGGAAGTTGCTCTCGCCCAAGTTCGGCATCCTCGGCTTCATCATGGACAGCCTGCTGTCCGGCCGGGTGCAGGATGCTATCATCTGCCCCGTGAGCACGCAGTACGACAAGGTCATCGAGACCGAGGGCTATGTCACCGAGCTGCTGGGTGTGCCTAAGAAGAAGGAGAATCTCGCCGATTTTCTCAGTGGCGGCTCCTCCGTGCTCTCGCTGCGCCTCGGCAGGGTCGACGTCCGCTTCCACGAGCCCTGGAGCCTGCGGGGCTTCGTCACCGAGCAGCTAACCAAACTCTCCCACACGCCCTCAGATCCCAACTCTGACCTCAGGAGGGGTATGAGCCCCGCCGTGCGGCATAAGCTGCTGAGGACAATGGGTTACAAGGTGCTGGCCGACATCAACGACGTCTCGGTCGTGATGCCTACGGCCCTGATCGGCACCGTCCTACTTACTCTGCGCGGCCGTGGCGTCGGCAAGGAAGAGCTGATCCGTCGCGTCGAGTGGCTCACGCAGCGAATACGGGCCAAGGGTGGGCGCGTGGCGCACTTTGGCAATGCGCCGCTGTCTGAGGTGATCGATCGTGGCCTGGACGTCCTGGGCAAGGACCTCGTCGGCGTGATTGACGGTCTGCCGGAGCCGACGTACTACGCCGTCGACCGCTTCCAGCTGTCCTTCTACCGCAACATGACGATCCACCTATTCATCTCCGAGGCACTCGTCAGTGCCGCCATGTACACGCGCGTCAAGCGCGGCGGCGGGCCCTCCTACCAGGACATCCCGCTCCAGGACCTGAAGGACCAGGTGCTGTTTCTCTCGACGCTGTTCCGCGGAGAGTTCATCTTCCCATCCGAAGGTCTGGCCATCAACCTGGAGAAGACGCTCAAATGGCTGGAGGCGGACAAGGTGATCACCCTGAAGCGTGACGGGGAGGGCAATATCACTCTCGTTGGGCTGTCTGACGAGGAGAGGGCGGCGGGGCGAGAGAACTATGACTTCTACTGCTTCCTAATATGGCCGTTCATTGAGGCGGCCTGGCTGGCCGCCGTATCACTGATGGGACTGACCCCCCCAGGGGGCCAGGACGGCGACATCTGGATTGAGGTGTCGAAAGCGCAGAACAGCGCGCAGTTGGTATGTTTCTTCTCTCACCCTCTCCTGCCGTTCTTCGACAACGGTACTGATAATCCTCGCAGCTAGGAAAGACGCTCTATCATCAAGGTGACCTCAGCTACTTCGAGGCTGTCAACAAAGAGACCCTCAAGAACTCGTACCAGCGCTTCGAGGAGGAAGGCATCATCCTGGTGGTCAAGTCTCGGGACGCAAAGGTGCCGCCGCGCCTCCGCCTCGCGCCGGAGTGGACGCCGTCGCGCGACGCCGCCACGGGCGCCCTCGTGCCTTCGGGCCGACTGTGGGACTTTATTGAGAAGATCGCAGGCAGCAGGCGGGAGGGCAAGAACAGGCGGGACGGCGCAACCGTCAGCACGCGCGTGGTGCGGCTCACAGACATGCTTGGGCGAAAGCTGTTTGAGGAGGCCACGAGGAGTGACAGCAAGGGGCCGAGTCCTAAGCTGAGCCGCGAGGACGCGCTGGCGCTGAAGAGGACGGTCAAGGACCGGAGGAAGAGGTCGCTGGAGGGCAGGGCACGCTTGTAAAAATGATTTTTGTACGGATATACCATGAGCTGAAATTAGAAGCATGTTGTACATTTCTATCTTTTAGTACAGGGAAGCGGCATAGCCTGTCTATGACGGCGTTGACCGTCCTTCCGCGAGCGATTATGCTGCAGCGGGCGTGTTTTCTTCTGGCTCGATGAGCACATTATCTATCAGCCGCACCAGCGGACCTCCACTGTGCCCTAGATCCTCCCCTTCCCGCGGCTCCTCGACGGGGAGGAACCTCACCGCGCCGCTGAGGATAGCACCCTGGTGGGGGTCTATGGGGTCGACCTCCTGCATCGTGTCGGGGCTCGCGGCCGAGATGTAGTCCAGCTCGAACCGGACCCTCTCGCTGGGCGGCAGCCGCATCTGCTCCGCCAGCGTCGAGTCGAGCACCCCCTTCGCCGCCGCGAGGACCGCCTCCCGCGACCGCTCGCCGGCCCCGAAGCGCTCCCTGGCGGCCAGCAGCGCGCGGTGCAGGACGGTGGCGACCCGGCGCCTCCGCTCGCCGAGGTACGCGTTCCGCGAGCTCTTGGCCAGGCCGTCCTCCTCCCTGGCGGTGGGCACGACCCGGACCTCGACGGGCAGCAGGAAGTCGCGGGCCATCTTGCGGACCACGACGGTCTGCTGCGCGTCCTTCTGCCCGAAGTAGGCGCGCCGCGGCTGCGCGACGGCGAACAGCTTCATGACCACCGTGGCGACGCCCCGGAAGAAGGTGGGCCGGCTGGCGCCCTCGAGCACGGAGCCCTCGGGCGTGATGGTGACGAAGCTGCCCTGCGAGTCCACCTCCTGCCCGGGGAAGCCCGAGGGGTACATCTCGCGCGTGGTCGGGACGAAGACGGCCTCGATGCGGCCCTTGGCGCCCTCGGCGGCGAACTCGGCGTTGAGCCCGGCGAGCACGCGACAGTCGCCGTCCCAGGTGACGGGGTAGCTGTCCAGGTCCTCGCGGATGCCGAACTGCGCCGGGTTGACGTAGATGCTGACGACGACGCTGTCGTTCTCGCCGGCGGCGGCACGGATGAGCCGGGCGTGGCCCTCGTGCAGGGCGCCCATGGTGGGCACGAGGCCGACGGAATCTTGGCTAGATAGACCGCTGCGGAAGGCCCGCATGGCGTCGACGCTACGGAGGACCCGGATCTGCGTGCCGGGGATGTACTCCTCGGAGGTGGTGGCGGGGCCGTCCTCCCGGAGCCCGGGCCGGGTGGCGCCGTGTCGAGCGTCATTGCTCGCTTGCCGGGCCATGATGGGCTTTCTGAATCTGGCCCGGGACTGAGACTGAGCTGCTAAGGAAGATCCCCGCTCTCTCCTACAGGCGGCCGTAAAGAACGACGACGACGACGAGGTCTGTGATGTGACGGCGAGGCAAGCCTGTGTGACACGTGCCCCGGACCGGGGGCGGATGGTGCGTGCCAGCAGCATTGACGCCGTTGGCGGACCCAGAAAGTGGCGGTGTGGCTTCAACGAGAGCCGGTATCTCGATGAGAGCAAAAAAAGAGAGTTGAAACGGCGAGAAATTCCCTTCGCTGGGCACCGAAAGGGCTTAAGTAGGCATCCTGTGATGGTTTCTGCAGCGCATATTTGAGCCCGCTTGGCCCGTGAATTTTTGGTGGTGACCCTTCTTCGGAAGTACAACGGAGACGGAGGGTCCAAGGCCTAAGGCCCAAGGGGTCCCGCGTCTTTCGGTTATTACGTCAGCGCGCATTGACGGCCGTGAATCGGCGTGAGACCGTGACGGTCAAGCTGAATCTCACGAGGAAAGAAAACAAACTGGTCGAGGCTCGGCCTCATCTGTTACTGTTTGGGCATCATCAGCGAGGACGAGATTATGAGAGTGTTTTGCTACATACCTGCTGGGGTCATCACGTCTGGAGACTGATGAGATCCCTCTCTTCCAGCCATCATTTTGTCCACAATCCCTTCCTCACCCACTCAGTCATGTCTGCTTCATCTGCAATACTGTGATCAACGAATCTCATAATGTGGGCATGCTAAAATGCTCTATTTCTGCTTGTTCTGCTTGTTGTAAGGGGTCAATCTAGAATCTTCACGCTTGGTAGTCTGATGCTGCTGATAAACTTCGCGGGTGAAGCAAGGAATGTCACGCACGAGTCACTCGAAAAGAAGACGGGCTATATGCATCTATCTAACAGTCAGTCCCTCAGGCCGACGCCTTCTTCCTGTCCTCCTTGATCAAATCTGCTGCCTTCTCCGCCACCGCGTACACCGTGGTCTGGATGTTGCCCAGCGGCTCTAGCGGGAACACGCTGGCGTCGACGATCCTGAGGTTCTTGACGCCGTACACCTTCAGCCTGCCGTCCACCACGCCCCCGAGCTCCTTCGGCAGCATGGCGCAGCTGCTCGACACGTGGAACACAGAGATCTGGCGCTGGCGCACGATCTCTCTCGCCTTATCTAGGTCCGTCGCGGAGATCTCCGGCATCCGCTTGCCGCCCTTCTTCAGGAGGCTCGCGAACGGCTCCGTGTTGATGAGCGTCTCGACGAAGAGCGTGCCGTGAGTCAGGATCTCCAAGTCCACGGGCTCGCTGTTGTAGTTGGGCTCCCACACGGGGAGCGTGTCGACCGATGAGGATACGATGTGGCACGAGCCGCGGCTGAAGGGGTGGTTGAGCATCATCATGACGGTGATGTAGTTCTCCGGCGCGGTGGGAAGCAGGTGGTCCGACATGGCCTTCGGGTGCTCCGGGATGGGGACCTGCGTCGGGAAGAGGAGGAACTGCACGCCCGGCTCATTGGTGGTGGACAGGAGCGAGCGCATCACCTTGCGCTCGAGCTCGCGGCCCGCCGTGGCCGCGCTGGCGGCGTCGCTACCGGCGGGCAGAGGCTTCAGATGGGCGTCGAAGAGGGCTTGGCGTTCCTCGGTCGGCATCGGACCCGCTGAGTCTAGCAGGGGAGCAAAGGCACAGCTGATGACGCTCTGCCCGAGAGGGCCTTCCCGCGTCGCTTGGTACTGGCCGATGACGGCATTCAGGATGTTGGGATCGCGCAGAATGTCCCCAGATGTCACGCCGGGCGCGACTTCAAAGCTCTGACAGACGATGGGATGATCCTGCATGTGCTCTCCCACATTTGGGTTGTCAATGACGACGGGGATGCCGTGCTTCTCGAGCAGCTCTTTGCCTCCAATGCCGGAGAGCTCGAGCAGCTGAGGGCTCTGCAATGCTCCTGCAGCAAGTACAACCTCATTGCGGGCGGAGATGGTCTTCTCCTCACCGTCCTCTGAACGGATCTTCACACCCTGGGCCACAACGTCGCCGTCGTCCTGCTTCACCAGGACGATCTTTGTGACGATGGTGTCGGTCCAGACGGTCAGGTTCTCCCGCTTCCTCACCTCCGGGGTGAGATAAGCGCTGGCGGCATAGCTCCTCGCCTTCGTCACCGGGTCAATGGTCGCTCCGTTCTGAAACGCCCCGATGGCGGCACCGCTCCTGGGGTCGGTAGTCATCTGCAACCCCAGCTTGGCGAAGGTGTCCATCCAAGCGGAGTT
Organism: Pleurostoma richardsiae; assembly: GCA_030052745.1. Taxonomy (NCBI): domain Eukaryota; kingdom Fungi; phylum Ascomycota; class Sordariomycetes; order Calosphaeriales; family Pleurostomataceae; genus Pleurostoma; species Pleurostoma richardsiae. Next base: position 257,160 of record JANBVO010000045.1, read on the forward strand.
GGTGGCACCGTAGCCCTCGCTGAAAGAGATCTGCAGGGGCCCGGTCTCGGACTTGGTGAACGCGGCCTCGTAGTGCCCATCCATGCGGGAGATCTCCCGCGCAGACTTGGGCGGCTCATGCGTGGTTGCAAACTTCCTCAGGTACGGCTGCAGTGCTTCGAAGGACCAGCCTTCGTTACCGAGAGCGCCCCAGGCGTCGATGATACCCCGGCTGGGATATACCGCCATGAGGAAGTTGAGCGCGGAGCTGCCGCCCAGCATGCGGCCCCGTGACTGGTTGATGGTGCGGTTGTTGAGTGTCGGCTGTCCGGCTGTGTCAGCCAGCCCCGGAGCACCCTGGACGGCACGGCATGTGGGAGACTAACCTGGGGAGGCGAGGTGAAATTCCAGTCATATTCCTTTTTGCCATACACGCCAGCTACCAGGCCGGGAGTGACAATGAGCGGATCCTCGCTGCGGTCTCCGCCTGCCTCGATGACCAGGACCTTGACGTCCGAATCCTCGCTCAGGCGGGAGGCCACGACAAGACCGGCGGTCCCACCGCCGACCACGATGTAGTCGAACTGTACCTCAGGGGCACTCGACCCGTTGGTTGGGGGGGCAGTTGCGTCGGCCATGATTTTCAGGGTTTGGCTAAGGTCAAGGATTCTGTTACTGATGTTGAAGTGATAGAATGGATGGGCAAGAGGGGACAGACAAAACTGCACCGGGCAGGACGAGTGCCACAGGAAGTATCCCGGACTGTTGCGACGTGGCGGTCACCGCGCCTTGCCGCAAGGAAAAGGGATCGGCAGGGGACTGATAAGTACCGACCCATCACCTCGAACGAGCGAACCGGGCATCGATTCCCCATAAGATTCGTACTCGTAATGAACGGTGCAGTTTGCGTGCAAAGGAACCCTGGTTCTGGTCTGGTCTCGCCCAGCATTGCCCAGCACCGACAGGAAGGGGCCTAGTCGACCCAACAAGGGGTAACTTGCGAATCCTCGCCAACCTCGGTATAGTAATCCTTACCTAACGTCCTGTTGGACTCGACATAGTTCTTCAGCCCCCAGGCAGGTGCGGCAATGAGTGGAACCTTACAAGATGCAGCGAATCCTGCGATAGAGGGTGTGCTGCCGGGCTTCATGAACTGGGTTCGGGTGCGCGAGAAGGTGGATTCAGGGGGGGCCACCTAAATGTACCCTGCGGTCTGGACCTCCGTACTCTTCCGAGTCCCCATCCTCGCCCAACTGCGGAAAGCGTGGATGCTCTGACCGCATTCTGACCTGTTCTGAGAGAAAACAGGCCACGCGTGCCTGACAACTTTGAGGCTCTCTCACCCGTTCCGTATAGCGTACATCCCGGATAAGATAGGCGCAGCATCAAAGAGGCATCGGGTCGCCAACTTCATCCTCCCCTTCCCTCCTTCGTTCTTCCATGGCCGTTTCTCTATCATGGCGGCGCCCCCCACCCGGATCAGGTCATTGTTCCTGCCGCCCACTCTGCAAAGCCGTTGTGTTTCGCTAGTGTTATCATGCTAGCAGTTAGACGGGGCAACCGACCCAAACAGGCATCGCGTGCCCCAAGTCCCTGGTTTGCTGTCAATCCGTCCGCACGGAACACCGCGCTTGTCTGTGTGTAGGTGAAGAGACCGGTCCTTGAACTATCGCACCGCTATTTCAACGGCCGGGGCGACCCGCGCCTCCCGCCGTCCTCCCCGCCCGATTCTCCACGGGCAATTCTCCACGGTTTCAGAACGACAGAAGATCTGCAAAGCCTAGAAGCGAGCCGGCTTGGGTGGAGAGGTTCATCTCTTATCGCCCTTCATCACTTGTCGTGATTCCCGTCGGAAGGTCGTGGCCAGCTTGATATAATTTGGTCTACGCACCTAGGCATGTGCCTAGGCTTGCGGCGTCGGATCCGCCCCTCCGTTCCCTGAAATAACCAAGATCCTCACATGCAGGATCTGGTAAAGTTCTGACACACCCTGGTCGACTCAACGCCCGGGGGAGGATTCCGCTGGTGGGGTTCGCTTGCAGGCCTCGTATGCCCCGGTAAAGACTCTTCACCGCTGCAGGGGTATTCCCATTGAAGAGGGGGGAAGTCCATCCTTCAGGGGTATTTCCCTGCATGTGCAATCAGTTACCTACCAGAAAGCCGAATTTCCGCTGTGCTCTCTCTTCAAAGCCCTGGCAACCCCCGACAGCACGCAAAAAGCCCTAGCACCCAAGATCGCTTGGCTTGTATCCTCGAAGTACATATATGATGATTATCGTACCACAAGGGCCATTGTCTGTAATCATTTGGTAGTAATTGGCAGGCATCTGGTCCCGTCTGTAAACTGTACCCGACGACAGATCTTTCCCAATTCAGGTGCCGTAGGCCATCCTGCCCGTCATCCATTGGCTTTCATCTGGACTCTCCAATAAACCTTGTAAAGTCCCCCCTTTTCTAGAGCAGCACAATATCCATCTACACTGGGATCCTGGAGACCAGGTGCCCTTTGGGACATCTGAAACTCCACTGCTCGCCGGAGCATTATGACTGATCGTTCTGTCAAGCAGGCCCTGGGCCCCGGCTGCCCATCTGCCGGGGTGGCGACTCGGAGGCGATGAGTGCCGGCCAGTCCCGGAGACACAGCAAGATATATGAAGCTCGGGATTCCTAGATGCTATTTCGGCCTCTTCTTTTGGCCTCCTGTTTGGGGAGTTTTGTTATCGCCTTTCCATCTAACCGCCGGCCCGCCAATTCGTCTTTGTTGGACGAAGCTCTAACACCAACGGCCGAGTGATCACCCAGTTCATGCACACGCCGTCGAGTCGGATCTAGCCCATCATGGTCGCCTACGTTGTCTTCCCGACTCTGGGGGTCGTCAAGGCTCACCTCATTGTCAACTGCGTTTTGTGTTTCATCGCTTACACCGTCGTCGGTTTGCGAATTGCTTCTCGCATCATCTCCGGCGCTAAGATCGGATGGGACGATATTTTCGTACTCCTGGCGGTGGTGAGTTTGATCCTATACTATCCAGCGGTCCTATCTTGTCTTCCAGCCGCTGACGCTTCTGCTGCAGCCTCAAGCCCTGGGCATGCTCATCATCCAGGGCATGTGTAAGTTAATCCAGCGCACCTGGTCTCTCCATAGCGATTGACCGTGTTATAGACAGCCAGCTCGGTGTAGGCTATCACGTAACAGAAGCCGGAGTCAATTTGCCCATGATCCTTCGAGTAAGTTGTTTTCTTCTCTAGCGAGAGGATCTATCTAACACTCTGCCCCCAAGCTACTCGTTTGCTACGAGCTCATCTTCGCAACGTCGACTTTCACCGTCAAGCTGTCCGTGCTGTTCTTCTACCTCCGCGTCTTCGTCAACCGGGGTCTCCGTCTTGCGACCCAACTTACCCTTGGCTTCGTCTGTGCCTGGACACTCGGAAACATAATGCAGGTCTTTTTGATCTGCCGACCTTTTCGAGCGGCCTACGATACCACCGTCAAGGGCAAGTGCGGGAATCAGGTCGCCAGCTTCATTGCTATTGGCGTATTCAACATCGTCACTGATATCATTATTCTCACTCTCCCTGTACCGACAATTTGGACTTTGAAGACGGGCAAAAAGGTCAAGGCTGCCCTGACGGGTGTCATGATGATCGGTCTCCTGTACGACACCTCAAACCCCAGCGTGTCATGGCTGAAAATGCGCAGCAGAGAATTGACAGTCAGAACAGTGTCAGCGTCGTCGCCGTCGCCCGCATTGTTGCCCTTACCTCACTCGATCTCACCTTCGACCTGACCGGCACGATGATCTACGCGGACTGGCTCTCCGCCGTCGAGCCGAACCTAGCCATCCTCTGCATCAGCCTCCCCATGCTGCGGCCCCTCAGGACGCATATCAGGAGCCGCAAGACGCCCTCCCATGCGCTGTCGAATACCGACGAGAACAGCCGGTTCAACGACTCCAAGCGGATGCGGATACGGGACGCCAACGACGACAGCTTCGCAATGGAGACGATCTACGCGCCCAACGCCGAGGTGCACTACGAGGCTACGGCGGGCAGGTCGCGGTCACGTTCGCGAGACGAGAGCGGGAGCTTGGACGGTTCCGAGACGGAGCTGTCGCCCAAGGGGCTGCAGAGCAACAAGGCGATCACCGTCGAGACGAGATGGGTGGTCACCGAGAGCAAATAAGCCCCGAGGTGGTCCAGGCTCACAAGGGCCGAACATGCATGTGCTTCTGGTGTAACTTTAGTGCGGATTTCTGCTTTTCACAAGGTCAGCAATGACGGGCCCCGAAACCTGTTAGATACGGTTTGGTTATGTGCAAATATGTATGGAGTATCAATGGGTGGCAAGCTCTAGTCAATAAGGCCCTTGCTGTTTTGCAAGGCGCCGGCGTCAGCCTATACCAATGTCATTCTGCAGCGCGATACCAAGCTGTCGGGAATCCTTCTGTCGTATTCAGATCATGGTCGGCGGCGTCAAATCACCTGTTTTTCTCTACGTAACCGGGGCAAGCCGGCGACGCCCTAAAGAGTAGCGTAGTCATAATGGCACCACTCGCAGTCAGCCGCAGATGGAGACTGCACATCGACTGTCATCGCCGTTCAACTATGGAATAACTATTAGTAGTCGCTGTGACTCTAGTCCGAACCTGGCTGGCCGCGGGTGAAAGCCGGCTTACGCTTTCCGGCCACCCACCACAGCATCGACCGCGGCGAGGAAGATTGCCGCAAGCCGCCGTGTCTCTTCCTCCGTCATGATGAATGGCGGGCAGATCAATATCGCATCGACCGCTGGTGAGCAGAGGTAGACGGCCGCGCCGAGCTCGAACGCCTTGGTCGAGATCTCCTTGGCCAACGGCCCTCCTAACGACTTACCCATGTCTCCAAAGTCCACAGTCCGGAACAGGCCGGCCCCCCGCAAGGAGCCTCCATTTTCTGCAAAAGCAGGCGGGAGCCCTTGCTGCAGAGCGTCCAGCAGAATATCCCCAGTCTTCTTGCAGTTGAGGAGGAGCCCGTCTCTGAAGAGTATCTTCTGCACGGCCAGCGCGCCCGCGCACGCCATGGAGTGGCCTTGAAATGTGTGCCCGCTCAAGAAGGCTTGGGAGCCCTTGGAATGCTCCTGGAAGACGTCGTAGACGGTTTGGCCGAGCAACACTGCAGACAAGGGCTGATACCCAGCCCCGAGCCCCTTCCCGATCGTTTGAAGGTCCGGCGCGACCCCCCCTAAACCATCCCAGGCGTGATAGCTTCCAGTTCTCCCCATCCCACACATGACCTCGTCGAAGATCGTCAGAATCCCGTACTTCTTGCAGAGCTGGCTCAGCCGGGGAAGATACGTCTTCGTCGGGGGCGCCGAGCCCAGAGTCGCTCCCACGAATGGCTCAACGATGACGGCGGCAATTGTGTTCGCGCCAATGCGGTTGAACTCTGCTTCATACTCCGCAAGGAGCTGGTCTTCGTAGGCGTCCTCGCTCTGATTCTTTCCGTCCCCCGGATAGAAGCATCGCCGGACATGGTGGAAGACCGGGGCCAGTATCGGCGCGAACGGGGCCCGCCGGGCGGTGTTATTACCGGCCGCGAGAGCTCCTAATGTGTTTCCATGATAGGAGTATTGCCTTCCAACAAAGTTGACGCGCTGCGGCTCCCCGTTATATATGTGATACTGGCGAGCGAGCTTCAGAGCGGACTCGACCGCCTCGGAGCCGGAAGTGAGGAAGAGGACCTTGGCGAAGGCACCGTTGCTCTTTTCGAGGATAAGCCGGGCAAGCTCCTCGGCGGGATCCGACGTGAAGAAGGAGGAGTGTGCAAACGCGAGGCCCCGCGCCTGCTCGCATATCGCGTCGATGACCTCATCGTTGCCGTGCCCGAGGCTGGACACGGCAGCGCCGCTGCTTCCATCGAAGATCTCTTTGCCGTCCGCAGTGCGAAGATAGACTCCCTTGCCTCTCACGGCTGTAGGGTACGACTTCTCGAGGGATCGGTGGAATAGCGATGAGGACGATGCGGTTGAAGACATGGCTCCGCCCAATCACCGCCAAAGGATGTGCTCTTGCTGCTTATTTTTCAGCTCTGGTTTCTGTCTGCAGATATTCCGTTTACGTACCTCTAGAAATCCTTGTTGGAGTACGTCTGACATCAACGTCTTTGAGATGCGCAGCCAAACAGGCGGTTTTGCGAGCCGCGGTGACTCTCCCGCCGGTCTCCCACCGGTATCGGTCCTGCTTATCCACCAAGTCATAATCGAGAGCTGTGATTCGTTGGAGTTGCTGTTCGGCGCTGACGCCGAAATGCACGACCATTGCAGGTCCAGAATTGTCTTCATCTCGCCCTTCATCCTGTCTGCTTCTTCTCTGTGAGCCAACATGACTTTGAAAACTTGAAAACTTGGCTTGGGACAAGTGCCAGGGAATTTAGCTTGGCATCCAGCTACGATATCGTCGCCAAACTGCAATGCGTCCTCTGGATCACCACAACATGTCAAGTCCTGAAGTCTTGCAAATTCCGCTGCTGTCAGCCTAAAGGCCAATTCTTTGCTAGGTTCTGTTAGATTTTGCGGCATGGAATCAGTCTGAATTATATCTCCTATACTTTTGACATAAAAGTGATATAGCTGCTTCGTCCTGACAGCTCTAGGCGTTCATTGACCTTCCCAGTGTCCCAGCCAACCTATTATAATACCCCCTTCTCAGAAAACTCATCTCTAGACACAAACGGTGCAATCAACAATGACATGGTAAATTGATGTTCTTACTCTTTGATTCGGACTTATGCCACGACTCTTGGCAGGAATGTTGTACTGACGGTGCTGATGAGGATGTCACCTATTCTCCCGCGGTTGCTGCTTATAGGAACAAGCCGTGTTGGATCGAGACGTTGTATGAACAGCTGCGGGAAGTGGTCAAATGAGGAGCAAGCAAGGGAGAATAGAGTTGGTCGGCAGCAATCGCTTGCTGATTCAGATCATGATATTTGCGCCTAGAATATGGCTCATAGAGAAGCCGCAGTGACAACACGCAAACAGTGTAGGTCATGGGCTCAAATGACTGGAATAATCTCTATAATCGAGGGAGATGAGTTCCCGTCACTAATTAAACAACGAATTGTTGATGAGCCGCCTCAAAATGCTCCTAGAAACGCAGCAACAGCAACACTCAAGAGTGCCCACCCACAGAAGCCTGTCATCCTTCCTGAAGCCGCACCGGGAACCCTGCTCCCGGTCGCTAACTCATCAGCTTGCAGACAGATAAGAGAAGTCTCCGTAGTCTGTCCGGAAGGGCAATCTACTGCTGTCCCGTTGCATTCCCAACTAATGATGATCGGCCATATGGTCTTGACGGCATTGTCATAAGGGCTGTTATCCCCTAGCTCGTGCACGTCGGTAGCGACGCCGCCGATACTAGACCCGTTGAAGTCAGGCGATAATCCTGGATTGCCCGTTAGCCTTTCGTTGCCAGCCAGGCGACCAAGCATCCCAAGGGCGCCGTCGATTGTTGGAAGAGGAAATTACCTGCTCCGAAGGCGTTTTGCTCGCGGAGCCCGTCCGGGCAGCTGCTGGGGATATCAGGAATACGACATAAACCTGTTCAAGTTAGAATTTTATCAATACGCCCGCTATTTTCCAGTGGATGGAGTTTCGCACCGCCCGCGAACTCGTTGCCGAGGTTTTTGATATCGCTAATGCATTCATCTGACAGGGAGCCTTTGCAAGAGCTGTCGAAGCTACTGTCATTTGTAAACTTGCCCTGGATCGAAGACAGGCGAAGGGAAAGGCAAACGACCCAGGATGGATCTGGTTCGACGACCTCGGATGAGCCATTTTGTACTAGGAGCGACGAAGGTGCCGAGATGGTGAAGTCGGTGCCGGTGGTGTATGAGTTGTTCGGGAGCTGAATGTCCGCTTTCACGGCCATTGATATTGTCCAGCCGTCAATGGAGCTCCCCGGCCACGACTGCGTCACGTTGGGCGCCGTGAACGTGAACGACCCTGTCGCATTGGGATTTTTGAATGCTTCGACCCAGTTGTCTCCGTCCGTTCCTAAGGCATTCGAGTTGCCAACGAAGAAGCCTGAATATGCCTGTATGGAGCAGCGGAAGTGATAACTGCTGGCCAGCAGGAGCAGGAGCCGACTCGGAGCCATCTTGTGAGATCAGCAAGGCCGTCGGTGAAGCGCAAGCGCGTTGTTCGGGTTCAGCTGCTGGGGACAGCTTTTTCATTTATCCTCGTGCGACGGCGCGGACTTGGCAGGCGGATATCCTTGCCGCTCGCGAAGGATTGTGGCACGGGCCTTGGCTCTGCCTGAAGCGCAGCGCGTTTGTCCACTGACAAGCTCAGAAGCATGGGGCATACGGGGTCTTAGTGGGATGCCGGCACCAGGATCAACACTCGCAGCGCCGCTTCTGTATTGACAGACGTCATTTCATTTGGTTGGTGCAGTTCTTTCGCCAAAAGCTTAGCCTGCACCAACATTGAACCAGGTACGCTTTGCACCCCTCTTCTGTATGTCCTGTGTGGCCAAGTTAACTCCTCCCGGCTTTTCTTGTGCTTCCATATCGTTCTTATCAGATCAATGACGGATGAACTCAGGTGTTGTTGACCCTGCGTTGGTCGCACAGCCGGCGCAGCCGCAGCGGAGAGACTTGAGCTAGCTCAAGGCTAGACCGCCAAAATCGAGGGAGAACACGAGACCCCCCACTGCTCGGATCGGCCGATAGAGTTAAGTGATCGGCTTCATGGGTTCTCGCACCCGAAGTCGAAGACAATGATATCTAATTGGTCTCTTGATGAAACAGCTCATTGCGGCTTGCCTTATCGTTTAAGGCACCCAGACGAGATCACCGCGGGGTCCCAAGGGCCTCTTCCACAGTGACGCGACTATCAACCTGTCGCAGTCATCAGTTCCCGCGACGGCAGACCCTGGCTTCAGCTCTACCGATTTAGGAAGGATGTTGATGATCCCGTTGGAGAGGGGAAGAGTCGTCGTTCTCCACTTAACGTAAGTCGAGCTTCCTTTCGAGTTTGTCGATAAGTGGAGGAGCTAAGAAGAGTTTTTTTATATAATCAGCCGTTGGATAGACTGATGCAGCCTGCCTCCGCAGAGTCGTGAGAATAAAGGGCCTCCGAAGCCACCAGATTCACGGGCCGGACGCAGCATGATGACGGCGTCGTAAGGGCACATATAAACCGAAATAGTTCATGTGGATCTCTTGTAGACCCCTTAGAGAGACTGCCCTCGGCAGTGTCTAGCATGACAGAGGTTTCGTGTCGCTGACAAGTATGCGCTTTGCCTGCTGTTCCTTCTCTGGGGCTTGGAGGTAGAAGAGCCATAAAGGCTCTGACTTGTCGTGTCCCCTAACCAGGATTATCGCGGTAATTGTCGCGACTGACCATTGGCCATGAACGTGATCTTGCCTTGCAGAAGTTCTCTGGGTCTTGTGTGGTGGACGTAGTGTCCAGATCCCGTCGAATCTTCGAAAAGAGCAAGATGTCAGCCACAAGACTCTGGGTGGCATAAATCCTCCCAGACAGGAGTTGACGACAGCCAGATTACCATCGGAAAGAAGACTCAGCGTCTCTGCATGTCTGGGTTTCTCCGTTTCCTACTGGGCAGCGCGTTTTATGACAGATAGTGAACATATGTGTGATAGCCCAGCAACACGTGTCCGTCTATACAATGCTGTTGTAATCAATCTCAGTACAAGCTGCGACAGTGTTGGCTCATGGTTTTCTGAGAGTGGAGGATTTAAACTACACGTAGTCTCGCGGAGGCAGACGGGACGCGTAAGGAGAAGAGGATGCTTCAACTTACGAGCTTTTCCACGGTGGTGATTGTTCCCACGCTCGCAACCAAGCGACTCATGAGCCGGTGTCCCAGGAAATCTTGAGGCATTCATCGTAGAGGCTTGTAGAGCTTGTCGACTACCCTGTAGGGTCTTTCGGGAAGACCGACCTTTTCATCTCTTCGGACACGAACATGCAAAAGCTTCTGGACGTGGCAAAATAGCTACGCAGAGAAACCTTCATGTTGTTTTGTGGTGAGTATACCAGAGGCACGGTAACTCTTTTCTCAAAGAGCAGAAGATATGGAGGTAACTCGCGGCGGCCGACAGCGACCATACCACTTTTCATCGCGCACTGCATTCATGTAAACTGTTGTTCAGAGAAGCTCACACAGACAAATAAACCAACCATGAAAGCCCAGCGGAATCCTCTCTGGTTCGTCTGTCACGAGGGGAAAAGAGCGTTCGAGGGGTTGGTGGACATGAGAGCCGCAATGTTGCACTTGTTCGCGAGGAACATTCTCGCCCGTTCTAGCCAGTTTAGATAGACCTCTGTACAGTAATCCCGGAGTAGAGGCGACTGCGTCTATCCAAGAGGACGCAATTATCGCTCTGCTGCAGTGTCCATCACAATTGCCCTTGGTACGCGTGGATCCCTGGCACGACGCGTAATGTGCGAACTCCTTTATTTCGTCCCGTTAGCTAAGGAACCGTTGAACGGCGGGACCTCCACATCCCGAACGACTGCCGGCCTTGACCAGGACAGTGGAGCTTACTCGTAATGCCGCCCCGGATAGCGGGCCTAAGCTGACGTTTCGCACGACTCGAACTCCCTGGATGGTTACCAAAACATGACATGCAATTGGCTGAAGCCATCTTAGCTCTGGCTTAAGATTCGAAAGGGGGGGCCTCGGTTTGTAGAGCTCCTCGTAGCTGTCGTCAACAAGCCCACCCTGCTTGAATCCCGCCTCAGCTGGGCCAATCAACGCCCTCACAATAGGGACTGCGTCAGACACATCTACCGGACCATCTCGAGATTGCTCCATCCCAGCGGAAGCTAGACTACCTACACAGCAGGTTTCTTAATGGGAGATGGCGTACATAGGGATGCCGAAGTCTTGGCGGCCGGGTCCTAATGAGAAGGACATGGCGATAAAAGGGCGCCTTCATGCCGGTAATTAGACCGGGAGGCTTCTGCTTCACCTTCGCCCTCCCACCTTCGCGCTTCTTCCGCCTTCATCCTCCGGTCTTCAACAAGTAGTTCGATATTGTCGGTCTTTACAAGTTTCCAGGCCAACAAGTCCATTCGTTTTCTGAATACCTTCCCTGAAACGACATCAAGGCCGTTCACGATGGTCGGCATATCTAAGATCTCCTTCGCTCTCCTTGCCGCCGTTGTGGCCGCTCATCCCGGTGAGTCGCACGATGCGCACCATATGAAGCGTGAGATTGTCGCCCGTGACCATGCCGCCAGGATGGCCGCCCGCTCTCTTGGCTCTTGCGCCAACACTGAGGGTGCCCGCGCGCTGAAGCAGCGGTCCATCAAGCGCCGTGCAGAGAAGGTGAGGAGTCTGCGCGAGGAGAAGAACATCAAAACCCGTATGTCGCATGTTGCCCTAATTGAGACTTGAGGATAGTATGGCTGATACGCGTGCAGGCTCCAAGAAGTACCGCAGGGACCTCGAAGACCTCGAGGCGTGGGAAGAGGTTAACCACAATATGACCGGAACGTATGCCTACGACATGTTCAGCCCGCTTGAGACCGTCTTCGATGCCAACACGTCGTGCATTCTCGCACCTGAGGTGACTGATGGCCCCTACTACGTTGTGGGCGAGTACTTGCGCAGCAACGTCAAGGAGGAGGAGTACTGCGACGGCGTTGACCTCTTCCTTGAGGTCCAGTACGTCGACGTCAATACCTGCGAGCCAGTTCCGGCAGTCGCAGTCGACGTCTGGAACTGCAATGCCACAGGCATCTACTCCGGCATCAGCACGTCGGGCAACTACGCCGCCGATGGCTACAACTCAACCTACCTGCGCGGTATCCAGCTGACGGATCACGACGGCGTTGTCCAGTTTGAGACAATCTTCCCGGGCCACTACGAGGGCCGGGCGACGCACACGCACCTGCTCGCGCACACCAACGCCACCGTCGAGCCGAACGGCACCATCTCGGTCTGGAACGCACCGGTCACCCACATTGGCCAGCTCTTCTGGCCCGAGGCCCTGCGGTCCGCCGTTGAGGCAATCTACCCGTACACGACAAACACCCAGGCTGTCACAAGCAACGATGACGACCAGTGGAGCATTGTCCAGACCGACGCTAGCTACGACCCGTTCCCGCAGTTCGTCTATCTCGGGGACAGCATCAGCGATGGCCTCTTCGCCTGGATCCAGATCGGCGTCAACGTCAGTGCCGACTACTCGTCCGACAGCTACTACAGCGTCGCCGCCTACATCGATGCCGATGGCGGCCACGCCGAATCGGGATCCATTGGTGGCGGCCAAGGCGGTGGCAACGGCACGATGGGCGGAAATGGCACTGTGCCGTCAGGTAGCCTGCCTTCTGAGACTTCTTCAGCTTAACCGGCCGGATATTGATAGAGCATCTGGTAGATGGAGCGCAATGCATTCTCGGTAGAAGTCGCAAGATGGTCGGCTTGTTTTCGTCTGTTCTCCTTTTAGCTGCGTCTTGCACATGTATTTGTTCCAAATAGATAGAATAACGAAGACGAGATAGCGCGTCGATATTGTGTGCATTCCCTTCTCATGCATCATTTCTCGTCGGTCCACATGCCTCCTATCAGCATGCAGAATCTGACTTTAGGGTCTATAAGGGGACATCCAACGAGAGGCCGGGGATGTATTTGGGCGAATGCGTCAGCGCAGCTGTGGACGCTCTACGTATATTAAATCCGTGTCTCTTCTAGACTAGAATCAGGAGAGCTCTAGGGCCTCTAGGGGGACGAGCGAGAAGAATTTCAGCACGATCGATATTGTCTTATGTTACCTCTTAAGCGTAAAAGGCCGGATAAGCCGGTCCTTCGGCCTCATCGGCGGATCGTGTTGAGGCATATTAAGGACCGTTGAGGTGCGTATCAGTTATTGACAAGCGTCAGGTGTCCAAGGCTTAAGAACTGTCAATAGTAATCGGCCGCCCACCGCGGCCTTGGTGTCCTGTTTAATCCCCAAAGGTCAAATGTCCAGTAGTCTCGGCCAAGAAAAGCTATATCGTCCCATCCACTGCAAATCCAGTACCCAAGCCCATCGAGAGAGGGATCTAGCGCCTTCCAGAACCGTCCGCGTATACAATTCTCCATCTCAACCCTCAGGGCCGATTCATACATATACCGGTACTTTTTCAGGAGAACAGTCCACGCGCCCCCCTGGATGGCGATACTGCACTCTCGCCCGGGCCCGAGCGTGCGTATCATGTCTTCAATAGGCCCGAGGACAATTTCCTCTGTTGCTGAAATGGTGTCTGGGAATTGGTTCGGATTCTGCGGGCCTATGAAGCACTCTAGCGAGATGTACAGGTAGCGAATGTTGGGAAAGGCCAGCGGGATCATTCGACACAGTTGATGCAAGGGTGAGTTGTCCATTGATGGGTCCGTGTAGAGTCCGTAAAGCAGGTTGCCAGATCGCCAGTGTTTTGATGGGGATGTCAGATTCCAGAGCATCTCGAGGGATGTCACCCTGCTCAGCCGCTGAGGTAGCAGTAGCTGGGACAGGTTTAGTTGCAGATCTAAACCGGACATGTGGAACGTGTTCGTTCTGAATAGCACGTCTATGCCCTCGAGGTAACTGCTCTAGGACATTAGCATGTATCCCATTACAGAGGGGGTTCCGTCCACCTAATGCTCGACATACGCTTGACGGCAGGCTAGGAGCCATCCCATGATGCCGACAAAGCAAGAGGAAGCCTGGTCGGCTAGTTGTTCTCGTCCTTCGCAGGTACACAAAGTGGCAGCGAGACACCTGTCATCGCATGGCTTGATTGTCTGAGCCAACATGACCTCGGCTTCCGCCTCCGTCCACTCGAGACGTCGGTGGCACACGCAGCTAAACCACTGCCATCGCTGCGGGACGCGCGTGTCACGGACCAGTTCCGAGCCGAGCCCGCAATGTGGTCCGATGGTCTCACTCGATTGCGGCTCTGGGCTCCGACAGACGAGCGGGTAATCGAATCTTAAGTCTAGGTGGAGCGTGCGCGAGCCGAAGGCAGCGACAAGTACCGCGTAGCGAATCTCATAGGGGAGTCTCTGGAAGAGGCCGTAGTGAGCTGTGACTATGACGGCCTCGTCTGGCGATGGTGTTATATCCCTCGGCCGGTGAAGTGGTAATAATGGCGGCGGACCACGGGTTACCTCACTCTCTTCATGGACAAGCGGTCGGTGCCGTCTGAGTCGAATCCATCTCGCGATGTCCTGCATCGCGTGCGATAACTAGAATATAGGCTGATATCTCGATGAGGAGAAATGATCCCAGTGAGGGCAATTTCCCCACCTTCAAGAATCTGAACGCAGCTCTTCCCCCGTATTTTGCGTATTCCCTTAAACACGTAAGATTGGATAGTATTATCTGATAAGTGTAATAGACACAAAAAGTATATACTATTGATTTCATAGAACCGGACGCTCTACAGCATGTATCTACAGGTGGCCGGCAACGCCTGCACTGTTGAAGTAAACTACCTAGGTTCATTGTATTCCCGTCAAGACCAACAGTAACGACGGATCCAATCGTGCTCGCTGTGCTGAAACTATTTTTCCGTTTCTTGCAGCTCACTGTGCTATCAAAGAAAAGAAACACGACAAACTACCAGTCTAACTCCAAGTCATCAAGCTTGTCACCGCCGTCCCTATTCTCGTCAGTCATCTCCTCGATAAGAATGTCCAGCACCAGCCGCGGCGCTGCCCCGTCGCCCAGCCTCGCCTGACGTGCAAACCACGTCCTTATTGCGCCATTGATGTAGCGTTTCATGGAGTCTAGTCCATCCTCGTCGTCTCGCGGGATCGGCTCGCGGGTCTTCATGCCTGCCCCCGTAATAGTGAAGATCAGGCCCTGCACGTCCGGCCCGAATGGAAGCTCCTCTATGAGCCCCCCCAAGGTCTTGTCCTGGAACCGGCCGCGTGGTGTCCAGCGCTCGGTCACCATCTCGGGTGATCGCGAGAGCACGACGCGGTAGATGAAGCTCACGGACGACTTGCCACTGCTACCGCTGGCAGCGAGCTTGATATCTTGGGGCGACGTAGGTATGGGTGGCCCATCCTCGCCCTGGATGATTTCCTTGGGAGGTGCACCGGAAGGAGCAGGGCTGGGCATTGGCTCAAACCGAGCGCTGTTCATGTCTGCAAGAGGGGCATTTCTGCGCTCCTCAGCTTCAGGATTCTTAGAAAGCGAAGGAGCAGCGTCGGCGAATAACGATGTTCGAGACTCCAGGTGCCCATCACGAGCTTGGTGGAACAGAGTGTCCGTCGTCTTGGCTGCAGTATTGTTTGTGCTGCTGTCGACCACCGGAGCCTCACCTGCCGACGGTGCCGGGTGTACCGCGGCCGTGTTGGAGCCCTCTGGGACTGCATCCGACTCAGTGAGGCCGTCCAAATCGTCCAGATTGTCCCAGTCCGAGTAATGTGGCTTCGGCACATGCTTCAGGCGAGCCGAAGTCCTCTTTCCTGGACTGGTAAAGTCCGTGCAGGCCGCGGCGGCGTTTTCCTTGGCTGTATCATGGGCGCCTCGTTTCTGTCGCTTTGCCGAAGAGGTCGGTCTTTGAGTAGCATCATCATCTTCAACATAGGCACGCTTGGAGCGCATCTCTTGGACGATTGTCTCAAATGACCGTATCGGCTACATGGTCATTAGCGGAAGGTGAAGCTATTGGCACCCACCGACGTGGATACGAGATCCAGAACGAGAAGGAGCTATCAGGCAACTCACGGGAGAGGACTTCTGACTGTCGGGTCCTTCATAGACGTCTTCTCGAGAAGTGCCCGCCATTGCTTTGTTGCCGGGCAAATGTCGGGACCCGCCATTATCTTTGGGTTCTTTGGCTCCGGAGGACCCAGTGGCTGTCGTTGATGGCTTGAGGATACTAAGATAGATCTGTCAGAGCATGCAGGACGACAGGGGGGCTGGTACTGTAGACAGTAGAACGTACGTTGGCGGAGGGGATGCAGGATCGGCGGCGGCTGTTGGGCTATCTGGGCCTATCTTTATGGCGGTATCGGTGCTGCTTGCTCTGTCGTCCGGGGATTGGACTACCATCTTGGCTTTGTTCTTGTACTTATTATTCCGATATTGCTGCTGGTTGAGGCGGAAGAACAACTGCTTTACAAGCCGTTTTATACTATATAATAAGATCAAGGATTAGTATATATCTGGAGATGAAGTGCAACGCAAATAACCTTACCGGGCCCGGTGTGTTGAGTATGAGTATTTGTTCTTGTAAGGAGATGTCTCATCATCCGGCCAGAACACCGATCCGTTTCCTCCCTTGTCCAAATACGCCTGGGCCATTTCTGTTAAGCCGGCCTGGTGTGCTGGATTCTTCCAGTCGTGGAGGTCGACGCCAGCAATGTCATCGGTAGTGCGGAATTTCTTACGGAAGACTCTTATATCATCGTTGAAGGTGGAACATCGTTTCGAACCCGCATTGCCATAGTCAAGCTGGTCTCGGAGGGAAGTAATGTTCGGGATCTTGGTAGGGACTATCTTGGACGACGGTGAGGACATGTTGGTACGGAGGTACCGTGATAATGACGAGTTCCCAGAGTACAGCTGACGACGTATGATATACAGATGGAAACAGGATAAGGACGAAAGATATTTGGAGGAAAAAGGTGTAGAAAACGTGAGGAGAGGAAGACAGAGAAAGGGTTGAAGGAAACCTCCAGCTTCTCTCCAAATATATCTCGTCTAAGTGTCCGAACATCCCTGGTCCGCCACCACTGCTGCCTACCACTGGTGGACGGATATGGGATATCGACGCGGCATACACATTGTCATTCAAAGAGAGGGACAATCTAGAATTCGGGTCTCAACTGAGCCTTTGGCCGCTCGGCAGGCCGCTCGCCTGTCCGTGCGGCAAAGTGGCTGAGACGCATGTTGGTTACAAAATGGGTACCCCAGAGTCATTTCCGCGAAAGTCTCCTCTAACACTGTTGTAGGTTCAACCAGCGACAACGTAATCAACACGAACAGGAACGTACTCAATATTGACTCACGGGTTCCTACAGAATTTCCTGAGTCTCATGACAATTGCTTTCATTTGCACGAATTACCAATGGCCTAGAATGAGCTATTTGAAACTGAGCCGATGTTGGAGGGGGCCATCCTGTCATGTCCTCGTCTCCAGTACCAACAAATGGCAGATAGTTATCACGGAAGACCGGCATTGTGTGTCGTGCTGGAAGATAATTGTACTGGAAGACGTTACATACTGCCTGGCTGCCTGAAGCAAGACGCCCGTGGCCCTGTCCATTCTTTGGACGGACCAGGTTCTCAGCCATATCCGCGCCTCCCTACCCCTGTCTCCCATCGGGGCCACCGGCGCTCCCAGTGCCAAACGTACCGTCATATTTGCGCCAAAATGATGTATTTGTCGTTAAAACTGTCTGGTTCTTTACGATTGATGCCGCAGTCATCCCCGAGGGTGGCGCAATTCTAACCGCACACTGAGCACTTACCATAATTGTGTAACCCCTGGTTCTCACGGGCGTTTTTGGCTCACGGCGGAGGCTTGCAGGGTACGATTCTCAGAGCGGCCCGAACATAGGGAGGACGTATTCTGGACTTCTGATAAAGCGAGCCCGAGGAAGTTGATGTTGACGACGTTCCTCGCCGACAACCACATATGCTGCATGTCAGGAACGATCGCCATCACTGCGCACTACAGAAGGAGTGCTAGAATTACGCCATGGAAGTCGTTACTGAGGCTTCAACAATCCGCTATACGCTATGCTCAGGGACGTGTCATCCCTTAATCTAGAGGTACTCTCTAGTTGCTAGACAATGGCACAAATCTCCGAAACCTCCAACCGGATTGCCAAGGTGGACGACATTGCCGTCAAGGTTTGTTCCCTTATCAACAGCTCGAATAAATTCTATGATACTCGGGTCAAGCTGTGCTAGGCACTCGACATCCTGTGTGTCATCGAATCTGTGGTTCTGCATATCATGTCGGCTGCGTGTTATTTTGGGCACGCTATCTCTCTGAAACTGCATGTCCATTGACTTTGTCGAAGAAGTAACCCCTGAATTTCCTGCCACTAGTGGGGGGATTGTCCGCAACGGAGAGCCGATTTGCTGGATGTCAATTATGCGGAGCATTTAGAGCTACTTAGAATGGGGGTAATCGTGGCTGAAGAGGTGTGCCTCGAGGTTTTCTTTTCCTAGCTGTCCACTTGGAGGCGATCTGACGACTGGCGATATAGTCCATGAAATATATGAAGAAAGGATGGCCGGGTTCTGCGACTTCCCATACATGCTTGGTGAATGAATACTCCTAAGCACGCCATCCATAGATTCATCTGTCCAATTGAGTCTAGGAAACTTCTGGTCAACAATACCAAGTTATGCCAGGCATCCCACACCCAGTCCAAGGAACCCATCGAAGCGAGGGCCGAGAATATGCGTCGAGACTTTGCACTGTACTGATCGGGACTTCATTGTGTGTTAAAAAATGGCGAGTTATCTGGCTGACAAGCTGCATAAGGACGGGGAAGATGATTTGCGTCGGAGAGAAGGTAAGGTTATGGTAGTTCACTGACGGAGGCGACGGCGGAAGTGATGCTTAATTCGTCCTTGCTGGAATGCATAGCCAGGTGACCTCCGTAGGGTGCTATTGAAACATTATTGATATATTTTTCACATTTCTCGACTAGGTCAGACATGGAGTGCAGGTGCCGAGCAAGATCTACTACATAAGTGTACGAATCATAGATCTCGGGAAGCTCAGCCTTAAGATGCCACTTTCGCGGCATATGTCTTATTATGGCGAAACACCAACAAGCGTCAGAGTAGATAAACGACAGGCAGGCACTATGGTTTCCCCAAAGTATCCATGGAGATCCCTTTGACTTCAGCCTCTCTCGGGAGTGGCGTCCAGTCCACAGACGGTCAACCGGCATCAACGCGGCGAGACCACTGCGCTCAACAGCCACCCCTGCGCTGAGACACGATACGTGACTGGGCCAGGTACCACCGAGGGCCAGTCGTTGGCCTAAATATCCATCCTATTACCGGCGTATTGTCGTTTAAAAGCTAACGAGTCAAGGTCTTCTTCTACCGCACCGGCTGCGCCCGAGACTACTGTTTTTTTCGGATACCTGCCTCCTGTGTGGCCATGCGTGACAGAAGAAACGCATGGGCGAGTCATTGCGATCCGCCCTTGATTCGTGTCTTTGAGTCTGGGAGGGCTGTCCCTGTCCCTTTCTAGCAGCCGTTTGCAAAATAAGCCATTGTGATTGGCCACTTGGGCAACTGTCTACAAATCCCGCGTTATTGCCGCCGTATCTGCGTATCATCTGTTTTGGCTCTCGAATTCACGTTGGATCTTGAACCACATGTTCGAGTTTGACACTAATAACGAGGAAAGCTCCCGTAGTCCGCTCTTGATAATCTAGCTAGACGTCCAACTGCTGTGCAAACCTAGCAACACCGAAACTACAAAGTGACGACAGGTTCCCTCTACGTCCAGTTGACGATAACAACAAGAGCACTGAGCCACCCCTCCTGCGCTTCTGATCCGATCAACGAGCCAGACGATGAACGAGGACTACTGGTACCACAACGGGTTCGGCGGTCTCATCGTCCGCGCCCTTCTTCGAACATTACAGTTCTTCTTCGCCTTCGCCGTCGCGATCCTGTACGGCCTCGACCTGCACAGCGAGGCCGACACGGACGCAAGCTGGATCTACGCCGAAGTCGTATCCGGTCTCTCTATGGTGACATGCATCACCCACCTGTTCTTCACGGTTACACAAGTTGCCTGGTGTGTATGGGACTGGGTGCTGTGCGTCCTGTGGGCTGCGCAGCTTGGCGTCTTCGGCATGCTGTTCCTAGGTGGGAAGGAGACACCCAGGCCACGGATGACAGCGGGGGTCTGGATAGATCTCATCAACCTTCTGCTGTGGTTTACGACTGCTATGCAGGGCATTGTTTACTGCTGTTCGACGAGGAGACTGAGACGCAGAAAAGACTACTTAAAGGAGGTAGATGGAGCTGGGCTTGAAATGCTTGATACTGCAGAGGACAGGGACTTTGGGGCTTCGACGAATTATGGACGGCATGGAGACTGAACGGAAGGGGAATCTTGGAGCGGTTATCCTGTCTTCGGGATGGAAATCGGTGGTGTCCGTAGCACAAGTAGTCGACTTCTACGATGCTGGGAATTTTATTGTAGACTATCTACCTACGATACGGATCATGAAATGTCAGTCACTACGAATCACAACGCTGTAGCTTGTGATGTTCGAAGCCGTCAGCGAGCGACTCATGCTGGCCGAGGTGGTAAAATTGTTGTCTGCGGATCCACTAGTATTCCACCGCGTATTCAATACGCACGAGGGTCCACTGCCTCTGGCCCCCTTCGCCCGCCTTGTTCCATGGAGCATCTCACACAAATACGCACGCCATCCCACTAAGCCCTCCGAAAGGGTCGGCTTCTAGCAGCGTATATAATCATTTTTCGCCTACGGTGCGAAATTGTCACTTGAGGTGTGATAAGTTCGCTTCTGATCTCGCCGTCGTTTGCTTCCGAGCTAGGGCCTTTTTTGTTCGTTCATCTTATCTTCAGTCAACATTATACGGGGAGCACATGGGCGATGGGATCTAGATCTGAGCCTGTTTCAAACTCGAATCCTGAAGACAGACCGCCGCCATTTGAAGAAGTCTTTGAACCGCTCAGCTTAGCCCCGACTCTCCAGGCCGCCAGTGTGAACGGTACGAACTTCGCCTGGATGGATACCAGGGGATTGCCTGTGCGGTCTGAATACTGACAGCATACAGACGATGGTCTAGTTAATATTGACTTCGACCCGGAACTGTGCAGGCGTTTAACGAAGTCCTTCTCCGTCAAGGACGATGTCTACGAAGCATCACTAAAGCCGGGTCCTTCCTCCCATAATGACTACGAACCGGTGCCGGCGCTGAACATAGTCATTCAAGTCGTTGGGAGTCGTGGGGACGTCCAGCCATTCGTGGCCCTCGGTAATGAGCTCCAAAGGCACGGACACCGTGTGCGGCTGGCGACTCACGATGTCTTTCGTGATTTCGTGCACGAATCCGGCCTGGAATTCTACCCCGTCGGCGGCGACCCCTCGGATCTGATGGCATATATGGTCAAGAACCCCGGCCTCATACCGAGTATGAAGAGCATCCGTGGGGGTGACATCCAGCGCAAGCGGAAGATGATTGCGGACATGTTGGAGGCCTTCTGGGACTCATGCATCAAGTCCGACCCAAGCACGAACGACCCATTTGTTGTCGACGCGATCATCGCAAACCCTCCGAGCTTTGGGCATGTCCACTGCGCGCAGGCGCTGGGAGTTCCTCTGCACATGATGTTCACCATGCCGTGGACTAGCACGAGAGCCTTTGCGCATCCGCTGGCTAACCTCAAGCACTCGAGTGTGAAGGGCCCAGTGGCAAACTACCTCTCATACGGTGTCGTCGAGTTCATGACATGGCAGGGGTGAGTCTCGCGCCTGGTGCAGCTTGATTGCATAGTGCGCGCTGATGTAAGAACTGCAGGATTGGGGATATTGTCAACAAATGGCGGGAGCGGACTCTCAACCTGGAGCCGGTGCCCATGTCGGAGGGAGCGCGGCTTCTCGAGACGCTCAATATCCCCTTCACATACTGCTGGTCTCCGGCATTGGTGCCCAAGCCGAGAGACTGGAGTTCCAAGATAAGTGTGTGCTTTCCACGAGCCCCTGCTCTGGTATGGGGTCGCTAACAAACAACCTTATCTAGACGTGTGCGGCTTCTTTTTCCGCAGCCCCCCAGCATATACGCCGCCGACCAAGCTGGAAGAATTCCTGAATGCAGGTCCTATGCCAATATACATCGGCTTTGGCAGCATCGTCGTCGACGATCCCGACAGAATAATCGTTATGGTTCTGAAGGCCATCAAAATGGCCGGCGTTAGGGCCATCATCTCGCAGGGATGGAGCAATCTCGGCGGACAGAGCGATCCAGACGTGTTCTACATAGGAGACTGTCCGCACGAGTGGCTCTTCCAGCACGTCGCAGCAGTCGTACATCACGGTGGCTCTGGCACTACTGCTTGCGGACTGCGTTACGGGAAGCCAACTGTGATAGTGCCCTTCTTCGGAGAGTAAGTGCAACTATCCTCCAGTTGAACGAGCACAAGTCCCTGACCCGTCTTCAGCCAGCTATTTTGGGGTCTTATGGTAGCCCGCGCTGGCGCTGGGCCGAACCCCATCCCATATTCGCAGCTCACGTCGAGGGGTCTCGCCGAGGCAATCTCTTTCTCACTCACAGAAGAGGTCGAGGCGGCTGCTGTGAGCATCTCGGAGACAATGGCGACGGAAACGGGGACTCAGGAAGCCGTAGAAGCCTTCCACGCAAACCTGCCACGGAATGGACTCCGATGCGACCTCATGCCAGATCAACCAGCTGCATGGGCCTACAAAGGGGACCACCAACGCGTGCTATTGTCGAAGAAGGCGGCTTGCATCCTGGCTCATAATGGCAGGATAGAACCCCAAAGGCTCAAGTTGTAGGTATCAGCCTTGCGAATTGGGAAGTCAGACGTCAAGGAGGCAGCGCTGATAAGACTCGCCTCTAGGCACGAGACTAGGCCTGTTGTCATCGACAACGAGCGATGGGACCCCTTCACCGCCGTCTCCTCCGCGTCGATATCAACCATTGCCCAAATGGGCCAGGCGACCGCAGGTGTTTTTCTGAGACCCTACGAAAAACTTAGACAAACGAGTAGCAGCGAAGCGACGACATCCCGACAGATCGGCTCCGCTCCAGAGCCAACAAAGTCCCCTTCGGCTCCCTCTTCAATCTCCTCCACTTCACTTACCGCTCCCTCCGAGAAAAGCACAGGCACGGCCAAGACCGCACGGTTGGAAGCGGAACAAGGCAACGGACGGCTAGAGTCAGTGGCAGCCGCATCGGCTAACAGCGCCGGCCGTTTCGTTGCCAGCTCTGCCAAAGGAGTCCTGGTAGACATCCCGCTGTCGGCGGCGGAGGGCCTGCGCGCCGTGCCGCGCCTCTATGGCGGAGACGTGACAGCCCACGGCAAGATCACGGGGTTCAAGAGCGGCGTAGAGGTGGCGGGCGAGGTGTTCGGGCACGGCATGTACGAAGCCCTGACGGACATCGTGGCGTACACGTACAAGGGCAAGAGAGAAGAGGGGCCCCGTGGCGTGGCCAAGGGCCTGGCTAAGGGGATGACGAGCATGGTGACCAAGGCGAGCGCGGCGACAATTGGTCTGGTGGCGTACCCGGCCAAGGGCCTTCAGCGCAGCATACATGCGCGAGTGAAGCATGGGACTAGGAACAGCATCGAGGAAGCCAAGAAGCTTGAGGGGGAGTGGCTTGTGCAGGGAGAGGGCAGCGGAAGAGGGCTGGAGGAAGAGGACGGGAAGGGTCTGGCGCAAGAGGACTACGCCGCCCTCCTTGCCGACTTTGAGACGCTGAGGAGGCGGAGGAGCAGGTAGTAGCGAGGAAACAACATGAGTTCGCTGGCGTTGGGCGTCTGTTGAGGAGACACTGCCACCACGGGACTGGCCTAGCGATGTTGGTATAAGGTTAACGTTAATACGAGAAGCGCTGTGATATCCCCGTCTACGGGGCCCTGTTGCACGGTCTAGGCCAATCGTTCAGCGCCTCCTTTACTGCGCCCGAAACACATTCCCGGTACAGAGTGGTAAGGCACTTTACTTGGCGGTGGACGCGTCATCCCGCGCCGTCGTCGGAATATGCCGAGCGCCCCGCCAAAGTCTAAATTTGAAAATAAAAAGAAGATAAAATAAGAAAGAAATCGGCAAGAAAAGGAGGCGGGAGGAAGGCAGGAAGATTTCAAGAAATAAAGGGAGAAAACACGTTCTCAGCCGCCGTCCCACGGTCCGGGTCCCTCTTTTCTCATGTGTGGCTGTGTCTGTCTCTATCGCGCTCTCGCTCTCCTCCCCACTCATATTTCTTGATTGCGTCTCCCCCTGGTCCTAGAACCGCAACCTACCGACACTATCTTGGGCCGAGGACCTTTGGACGAGCAGTCCAGACCTGCCAGCTGACAATAAAAACCTCGAAGAACGAGCAGACGCCGAAGAGGAACCCCAAGATGACCCAGCAGGAGCAGGTGCAAGATGCCTCTCAACGACGAAGTAGAAAACGTAGGTCTCACCGCAAGTCACGCCTTGGATGCGGGAATTGCAAGAGGCGGAGGATCAAGTGTGACGAGGCGAGGCCCATTTGCCAAAATTGCGTCAATCGCGGCGTCTGTTGCGACTTCGATGCACCACCGCCCGCTCCCACCGACACAGCATCGCCAGGAGAGGTCTGCTTCCAGGTAAAATTCCGCCTCCCCCAGCAAGAGCAGCGTCCTCTGGAGCGTCAGTACGTCTGCGGAAACTGTGGCGCTGCTTCCGCTTCTACCGACGCGCAAGAAGCCGTCCCAGATGCATCGATCGCGCTTTGTGCGAGTGGCCTTGATAGGCCCGCGGGCCTCTCGGTCCGGGATCTCGAGCTGCTGCACCACTTTCTGGTGCACACGAGCTCCTCTCTCGCCGACGACTACGAAGCCCAGGTGCTGTGGCAGGTCACCGTTCCGAAGCTCGGGTTCAGCCACAGCTTCCTCCTCCACAATCTCCTGGCTCTGTCGGCGCTGCATCTCGCTACCATGGACCCCGAACGGAGGGACTCTCACATCGCTCGGGCAGAGTTCCACCACATAGAGGGTCTGCGTGGATTGACCACGATGATGGCCTGCTTAGACGGTGAGAATGCCGGCATTGTCGGCCTGTCGGCGTCCTTGGTCTGCTTCTACTCCTTCGGCGTCCGCCCACGACCTGGAGAATATTTGGTGTTTAGCGAAGACGGTGGTGAGCCGGAGTGGTTTTCCTTCCTGAGAGGCGTGCGATCCGTCAATCAGTCTGCTGAACTCCTCGGCAGTCCCGGGCCAACGCCAGCCAACGACGACAAAGGCAGAAGGTCGCCACCAGTGACGCTGTCGAGCTTACCTCTTCGCCAGCCAGCATACGAAGAACCGATGGAGCGGTTGCGTGAGTTCGTTCTCGATGGCACAGCCTCATCCGACGAGGACGAAATCCAGACGTACATTGCCGCAGTTGACAGTATGGCCAGCACATTCGCCTCGGTCTATCTGCCACGAGAAGCTCTTTCCAGCTCGGCAAGCAAGCCCTTTTCCCATCTGATATTCGCATGGCTGTACCTCATGAGCGACAGTCTTGCCTGCTATATGCGGGAGAGAAGACCGACCGCGCTGATCATCCTGGCGCACTACGCGGTCCTCCTCAAAGAGACGGAGTGTTTCTGGTTCATGGATGGCTGGGCGGCGCACATTGTGGCGGGTGTGGCCCATGACCTCCCAGACGAGTACAAGCCCTTGCTGGACTGGCCGCTGGAGGATATAGGTGGTCATATATGAGCTACGAGCGCTATTTTCAACGTTTTCTCATCTTCGGAAAGATCAGCGTCATTTTTTCGGCCCTAAAACCGTCCCGACTCGCACATGTCCGGGTCAAGGAACTCGGCCTGCTAAATCAATGTCAATCCTGGATTCAAGAGGGCACACCAAGGGAACAGCAGCGCCGAGAGGATTCCCGCCCTATTACCGTCGTATTGAGAGGCTGGGCCCTGTGTGGGACCGAAATGCGGCGTTTTAGGGGCCAGGCTCCCTAGGCTCAAATGGCCCAGGGCCGCGACGATTCACTACCGGACCAGGCCATCAGCTCAAGCGGCCTGCCTGCACAGTACCCAGCGTTCTTCATTGATGAAACGGGCTCTTTTTCAAACAAACGAGTCTCAGCTGATGACCTTTCATTCAGACAATACACCACAATATCTCACCCAAAGACGTTGCGCCTAACCCAGCCGTTATCTGGTTTCGCTGGCACGAATCTTCGACTCTGCAGCGTAGGCGCACTTTCGACTGCAGCCTTCAACAACTATTATGGATGGCAGTCTGTCAATGAGAAGGACCACAATTTGGACAGGCGTACAGTCTTCGGGCCTCAGTGTTGACGGGGGAGGAAATTGTGTGTTCAGGGAGATCCAGTCGCGTAGCTCACGCTCAAGAACCCAATACAGAGGAGAGTTCTGTCTGGCTTCAGCAGTCTGGACTCCGTGGGTCAGAACCGGAGGAAGTCATCGACCTCCGCAGCTTTGACGCGTGATAACAGTTGTCCGCAAGCTCTTTTTGGTCGTAGGAGACGGAAGAAGGTCCTCGGCCGAGTTAAGGTGTCGAAACTGAAGAAGGGGCAGCCAGACGAGAAGGAAAAGTGCGTTGGCATGGACAACAGACATGGCTAGCCTTGGCTGTCATACCGAGGCCTGCGGCACAGGGATTGTGATGACGCAATAATACAAAGAGAAATCATCGGAGGGAGACGGAGAGGAAGCGCGGAGATGGCCCCGCTCATCACTGGCATCTCGTATTCCCCCTATGCTGTGCCGCAACCAAGTCTGTCATTTGCCGGCCCATCAGTCAATGTCTGGTTCCTGAAGAATGATGGTGCTCTTGCAAGGCGAAGCAAAGTTGCAAGTGAACTCGCTATCTCGCCCTCACCTATGACTGTTCTTGCCAATCCTCAGATTAACCATCACCTTGAGCCTTCGTCTTTGTTTGTAGTCTGTTGTTGACTGGGTAGCCTCTATATCATTTACCTCGGCGATGGACTTCTGCCCACGAATAAGTGCTTACGCTTCGTGTTGGGGTTACACTAACGACGATGTCAGCAGATCGTCAGAGTGCTTTATGCGGTTGCCTAGCCTAGTATCAATTATATCACGTTTTTCAGTTGCCTGCCAGTCATTGGCAGACGCCTCTGATTTTATCCAGCGTGGAAGCGGCGTGGTTGAATGGGCGCCGCGTGGAATACCCCTTTAAGGAGGGCAGTGGCCTTACCCAGCGTCTATCGATAATTCACCCGGCGCTTCAACTCGCCTACAGATGGCCGCGGACAAACAAGCTCTCCTTCTAGAGCCACAAGAATGGTGCTGTGGTGGTCTCGCAGGCGTTTGCGTTTTCGCTTGCTCATCTTGCCGCCGACCCTCTTACTTCTGGTATTGGTGATCTTGCCCAATGACAGCAACATCCGCTTAGCCATCCATTACTTCTCTCCGTCATCACCTTTTGCCAACGATAGATGGTTTTCTCAGCCGCCTCAGCATCCCGTCAAGTGGCATGACGATGTCGCCATCATCCTCAAGTCCGGATTCGGCACGCAGAGGCGAATCTCTGCATGGCTTGACTCGGTGGGGGAGGTTGGTGATCTCTTGATTGCCGCCGATTTCACGACAGACTTGGGAAAGGATTTCGTCCACCACGGTCGCCAACTGCTAGTCCATGATGTTGTGGGCCAGATGATGAAGCAAGGGCTCTTCCCCGATCGACTTTCCCATCAGCGACTGGAGAGATATCGGAAACTGCGTAACGCCATCATCGATGGCGACATCAACCTGGCGAATGACCTTAGCAAGGCTTATGGATGGGAGTTGGATGCGATGAAGGTATCTTAGCTGCTCTCGCTTCGTTCGTAATGCTGCCGTCGCGGGGTTCAAGGCGTATGTGCATGCAACTGATGTCACTGCAGTTTATCTCCAGTCTCGAGCTGGCATACAAGACGATGCCAGATAAGGACTGGTACTTATTGGTGGATGACGACACGTACATATTGCAGCCGTCGATGGAGGCTCTCCTTGGTCACTTCGATCCAAGTTTCCCATATTACATTGGCAATGGCGTTGGTAACTATGATGGACGCTTCGCCCACGGAGGGTCCTCTGTGGTCCTGTCTCAAGCAGCCATGCGGCGCTTGTTCGCAAATCCCAGACTTGTCATCGCCGCCCACCACGACTCCCTCACAGACCCTTTTGGGGATCACCTCCTCGCTGCGACACTGATGAAGCTCGGGATCTACCTGGAAGAGGAACACTGCCGCTACTTCAATGGAGAGCGACCCGTCGCCACAAAGATCAGAGCAGACCGTTTCTGCGCGCCGATCGTGTCTTTCCACGGCCTGTCATCGCCCACAGAGATGCGCAATACAGGCAGAACTTTCAGGGACGCCCCATATCTTATTCGTTGGATTGATCTTTGGGGTATTTATGACGCGCCGCAGCTAAGTGCCTTCGCGGCAGAACCGATACGGCGGAATTGGGATCACGTTGGCAGGCTGGACGAATACACCAAGACATTCCCCAACACCAAAGCCGCCAAGGATTGTCTGAAGGCTTGTCACGACTGGAGCAATTGTCTGGCCTGGACCTGGGATGTGGAGAAGGAGTTGTGTCATGTAAGCCCGTGGATGATAGTGGGAGAGGCCGCTGAGGACAAGGTCTCGGGCCTGGACTTGCCGCGGGTAAAGAGGCTCGCCCGTGCGTGTCGAGCTTTAACTTGACTGAATGCAAAAGGCTCAAATGCCTCTATGGCGGGTGTTCTGTGGCCGTCCAAACTACTGTGATCCGTCCACCATGCATGGTTCTTCTGTCCTTCGCACCTTACGTACCACACTGCCCTTCTCTGCGCAATTCGATATAACAAAAGGTGCAGCGCCTCAGACCTCGCGGAGATCAGTGCTTTGATTTGGGATTCTCTCCACCTGAACATGGAAAGCCCCACCAGAGCCATGGAAGGTTGAATGGTCTCTTAAGTCGAGATGTCGCCCATCGATTTCTCGGCAAGACCCTCCGGTGATGTGGCAGTATCGATGTATTTCCCCATAATTCGCCTTGGTCCGGAGTGATGCACATTTCCTACCTATACGGCTCTGCGCTTATATGGCGAGTTGTACCGGGAAGCGTCGGGGCCGAATGACTTATTCAGCTGGAGCTCCGCCTGACTCGGGTGGTGGCGCGGCTCGTCGACTGGACTGGTTGCCGTTTTGGGTATCTACAACAAGATTGTATCCCCTTTTGGGAATAGCGCCATCCTCACAGAAGACACAGGACGGAGACGCTGCAGATATAAATCATCAACAGCCCGCCTTCTCTTCGCTCGGTTTTCCATTTCTTGGACATTCCCTCTCATATTTACTCCTGAAGTCCTCATAGTCTTGTTTTGACACGCATCCTTCAGAAGGTTCCGCAACCACGATGGCATCAAGTCACGGTGGCAAGGGACATGGTGCCAATGGGCAGCAGTCGGTTCCCTCAAAGGATATGCCGCCTCTGCCAGAAAAGTTCGGCCCTGTCTTCTTCAGGAACCAATTCCGCACCAAGATTGAGCTCCCAACCAAGGAGAAGTATCCAGACGTCAAGGACAAATGCGCCATTGTCACCGGGTCTAACACAGGCCTGGGGCTTGAGGCGTCTAGACAGCTCCTATCCCTGGGCCTCTCGCATCTGATCATGGGCGTGCGCTCTCTCGAAAAGGGCAAGGCGGCAGCTGCAAAAATCCGCGGTGCGGCAAGCCCGTCTGCAAAGATCGACGTCTGGCAGCTAGACATGGAGTCCTATGAGTCCATCCAGACCTTTGCTCGCAAGTGCCAGGACCTGCCAAGGCTTGACATTGTCATTTTAAACGCCGGCATCGCACCAATAAACTTCTCAACGGCTCCAGGTACCGGCCACGAGACAGCATTGCAGATCAACCACTTCGGGACGGCACTGCTAGCCATCCTCCTACTTCCAGTCTTGAAGAGCAAAGGCAAGCCCACGAACGGAAACCCGCCACGACTCACCTTCATCAACTCGGTCATGGCCCATCTGTGCAAGTTTCTCAACAAGGACAAACGACCTCTCTTGGCCTCTTTCGACGACACGAAAATCACTCCATGGGACCCGGAAGAGAGATACGGTGTATCAAAGCTCGTATCCCAGCTATTCATAGTCAAGTTAGCCGAGAATGTCAGTGCCGACGACGTCGTCATCAACATGGTCGACCCCGGGCTCACCAAGGGCACGAGACTCGCCCGCGATGCTAAGGGCGCTTTCGGAGTGGCCGCGAAGGCGTTCATGGGTATCGCCGGCAGGCCCGTGGAGAGGGGAGCGGCGACCTACATCGATGCCGTACTGGGACACGGTAGGGAGTCTCATGGCTGTTTCTTGATGAACTGCAACATTTCCCCGTAAGTCACCGTTGGCGAACGTCTGTCCAAAACATGGTGCTGACAACTTCAGGCTCGCCTGCTGGTACTATAGCGATGGCAAGGTGTTGACGGATGTGATCTGGAAGGAGACGATTCAGGACCTTCAGTTCGCCGGTGTCGAGGATGTACTTGCCTCCCTGCGGCCTTAGAGAGGACGTGAATAGAGGGAGGGTTATGTGTATTGATTTCTAGGAGATATTAATTAGCGTCATTGCAAGTTTTCGGAAAGATAGTCGAAATTGCCAGTCACTAACATTGTATTAATACTGATGTTTTCGCAGCTGCAAGTGTTTTGGCCTGTGATTCTTCAATTACTGCATCTTCATCTTGATCCTCGAAGTGCAGTCAACGAGAGGCTTAGGCAGAATCCGAACCAGCTACAGGTGGATGGTTCTACCTCCTGCACTTGGAAGCACTCGGCGATATACAGAATACAGTTTAGAAGAAATGTACTCCCATACCTCATGAATTAGCACGTTCTCCTTGTAGAATCCTCACTAACACCGTATCACGGTAGCACCTCAACTGCAGTAAAAAATAGTGGATCTTGAATTTCCATTTTGCCCATCCGATGATGAGAGGTCCTTATAGGCTACTCAAGCCGCTGACGAATCATGTCACAATCAGCTGCGGTCGGGTAGCTCAGCGGTAGAGCATGAGATTGCAGATCTCAGGGTCACGGGTTCGAACCCCGTCCTGACCTTCGGCATTCCTTTTGCTTCTTTTCCTGTCGGCGTGTCTTTTTATATGCCCTTCATTTTCCCTTTCGGGAGTTTGCTCCCCAGATATTTACAGGGTGTACAACAATACTTTTGCTTTATCCACATATCCGTAGTAAAGAGGTTCGTACCTCGTCTAAAAGATGATCTAATGAGATCGAGAGAGCTAGAGAAAATAGACCCGAGTGATACGACCCCCCC